>CAUYQV010043870.1:0-33795 GCA_963574575.1 Galagoides demidoff | reverse complement strand
TTATTGTTGTTTGGTGGGCCCAGGCTGGGGATTTGAACCCGCCACCTTAGGTGTACGTGGCTGGCGCCTTAGCCGATTGAGCCACAGGTGCCGAGCCGGAATCAGTATCTTTAACGTGAAATTTACAGAGTGTGAGGGCCCAATCCTACTGTTTTAATTGCCTTTTCTTCACCCTGTTGGAGAGGAGAAGATTCAGGGGTCTGGGGCGGTCAAACACAAACCCAACACTGGACAGGTAAAACTGACAGCAGTTGATTTGTCACATTTTCTCTCAGCCTAGGGAAGGACAACATGGTCCACACAGGACTGCACAGAGTTGCACTAGGAAGCAGAGTGAATCACCAGATTGTGGAAGGCCAAACTCTGACCCACACCCAAATCCTTGCTTCCCCCATGAACTGATTGTGGTTTCCTTCCTATGAGGCTGTAAACATGAGAGGTAGGTGACATGAGATTTAGGTCACCTGTATAAGGGATTTTTTTTTTTTTGGTACCTTCTGCATTATCTTGAGCCTACTCCTGAATATACTATTTCTGTCCAAATAATGATTCATGAATATGATAATACTGAGATCACCATAAAGAATTATTCTTAAGTGCAATATCACCTGGCTTCAAACCCCAAAGAAGGCCAAAGTGCACTGGACCTCTTTCATAGTGGTAGGAGGTTTTCCCTTTACTTTAGAGCAGTGGTTCTCAACCTTCCTAATGCCCCAATGTATTTTCATTATTAAAATGGGTCGCAACCACAGGTTGAAAACCACTGCTAGGGGCTTCATCCTGTTGGGCTTCAGGCAGTTTGATAGGTGACTTAATCCCTGAAGTCTCCACCAATGTGGGAGAATCTACATTACTATGTAATTAATCTCCTACCCTGGAATGACCATCAGAGCTTTCTTCATACAAGGTCTGATAATGAAGTTTGCTAACTTGCCACCATGTGCTTATGTTGGCAGCACTATATATGATGCCAACTTACGAAACTTGGTAAGGTTTCATAACCTTGGTATACCAGTGTCTCACAGCTGTATTTGTGCCACCTGTGACAGTATCTTGCTGAGTGGAGTTCATTATTGTTTTTGTGTGATAGGGTATGCCAAACAATGACAGCTCTTATGGTCTTTCCAAGAAAAGAGTTTCAAAATTGCTTGAAGGGTGAACTAGCTTCTAGTATTGGGGCGTGGCTTCCCTAAGGGAGTACTTTGAAGGTGACCATAGTGATATTCAGCAATAAGGTATGTAGCACTTTTTCTAGACTGAGTTTATGAACTTAACTGTCAGACCTTGAATTATAACAGAGAAGGGAGTTGACATAGCACTGACACAAGTCAGTAAAGGTGTTCTTACTACTTGTCCTGGTCCATTTGATCTGATATAACAAAAATACCATATACTGGCTGGCTTAAACAACAGAAATTTATTTCTCAAAGATGTAGAGGCTGGGAAGACCAAGGTCAAGCTGCCACAGATACTGTTTCTGGTGAGGGCCTACTTCCTGGTTTGCAGATGGCACCTTGCTGTATCCTCACATAGTGAACAGAGATTATCTCTCTAAAGTCTCTTCTTTTAAAGGCACAAATCACATTCATCAGGGCTCCATCCTCATGACCTATTTACCTCCCCAAAACCTCTCTTCCAAATAGCATCACACTGGAGATTTAAGCTTCAGAATGTGAGTTAGGGACAGTGCACAAAAATTCAGTCTGTGGCACCACTGTTGGGAGAGGTAACCAACCATGGCTTCCCTGTGTTCCTGTACATTGTTGCTGGATGTGCCAAGAATGCAAGGCTCTAACCACTCTTTACCCAGTTTCTCAGTATCTGTTTGCGGTAAGCAAACTTAAGAGATGAGGAAACATATCCCCCCAAACAAAGCTTAGAATAAAAGCAGTAAATTCTCCACATTCAGTGTTCCTCTTATGCAATACAACCCCCTGAGTGAGTAGGCATCTTGTTGGCCTCGCTGTGCCATCACCTTCATCCCTCTTTGGGGCTAGGGGTACATGGGAAACCCATACAAATGAACATGGAATTCTTGATACTGCTTTTTCTGTGAGTGATAAAGTCCTTTTTGTCTGATCTAGGTTCTTATTATGTCTTTTGCCAGCATCCACGTAACTGTGGCAGGACAACTTGTTAGCTTGCAAATAAAGTGAAACCTCAGAGCCTACAAAGTTCTTGACAGCCACATAAAGTCAAGCTACTTCTTTTCTTTCATGATAACAGCTATTGAGAAGAAAATCTTTGACAAATCAATAGCTATATCTTAAGTGTTAGAGGCTTGGTAACTATTGCAGAGTTACCACATCTGGCACCGTAGTCTAATTAGGTCTATATCCTGGAGAAATTCACTATCATCTTCCAGGACCCATCTGACTTTTACAGAATGCAGAGAGTTGAATCACAAAAGAATATTATGGGAATCCCTCCATCTTTGATGATGGTGTTAATCTCTGCAATTCTTTAAGAATTGTGGTTTACTCGTATGATTGGCAAGAAATGAGGCAGTTTCAGGGGCTTACACATGGCCAGTGGTTCTCAATCAGTGTTGATTTTGCCCTCCTAAGCGACATTTGGCAATGTCTAGAAAAAAATTTGGTTATTGCAACTAGAAGTTATTGCAGGCATGCAGTGGGTGGAGGCCAGAAATGCTATTAAACACCCTACAGTGCCCAGGACAGCCCCCACTGCAAAGAATTGCCTGGCTCAAAATGTCAATAGTGCTGAGGTTGAGACTGCACTTAACTCTTCCTACCACAATGACCCCACTCCACAGGATAGGTAATTGATGTAAGGGTGCTGCCAGAAACCAAGCATATCTGTCTCAATCATACATTTGGGAACTAGAGAAATAAATGCAAAGGGGGTATCCAAAACCACTGAACACATCAGTACATGGACTGGACTCCATAAACCTCTGTTCTGACCCCAGGACTAGGGTGTTTTTTCAGGTGTCATATGATATCAGAATCATCTCATGTACTATAGCTAATAGTCAATGAAAAGTCTGGGCTTTACTCTTTCACTAGTGTCCAGTTACCCTGACAAATTGCTTCAGTTCTCTCTGGGGAAGGATCAGAGGAATATTTACTGTATGTGCTTACAGTGATCCTTTTCCAGGGGATCCAGAATCCCCTTCAGTCAGTGGGCTCTGGGTTTGTTAACTGACTTAGATCTGGAAACTCAATGACTGAGTGTGATTTTCTATTGTGGAGGGCAATGACAGCCTTCTCCTCAGCAGCTCTTGATTTTAAGTTTTCCAAATCAAGCATGCCCCCCTATTAGATTCCCGCTGCTACGCATCCTTGAAAGTAGGCACCTCGGTCCAGACTGGGGCCCAGCTGCTCATAATGGTAATGAAGTTTACCTTTCCTTTGATGCTAAGGGCTACCACCTGGTCTTTCATAGGTCAGCTTCCTTTCACCACCACAAAGAAGAGGGGCCCAGTCCCACAGTAGTATCTCCCACTGTGAACCCTGGCCTGCAGAGGACAGCCACCACAGAGCTTCTCAAAGATTCTGGTACCCCAACCCAGTCCTTGCCCTACTGCCCACGGCATCGTTTGCTGCCTCACAAAGGCAGTCCTTGTGGGAAACATAGTTAGGCAATAGGTCTTACAAAGTGAATCCATTCTCACCTGCCTCCCTCCTTAAGATTTCTGACCCCTTCCTCAAAACTATGTTTCAGTGGCTCCACCTCATTCATTTTTGGCCCTTGCCATCAGTAGGCTTGAGGGAGCCATTGCAGAAACGTATAAGGACAAGCTCCAGGTGTCCCTGCTGCAATGCTGAATCCTGAGTCCCAGTAAAGTGTCCCCTGTCGACCCACTCTCACATACCGAGACTCTGTCGGCCTCCTACATCAAATACCCTCAAAACCACTCTTACAGGTGTTCCCAGAGCTCCTGCCAGCACATTTCATCAAGGTCAATATTTCCTTGGACAAGGAAGCTATTTCTTCATCAGCAGGGCTTGTGTGCCCTCCCATTTATCTGCCTGGAGGCAGTGAGGAGAGGCTAGAGTGGGTTTTGAGGAAAACTTGAGAACAAGCATCATTTACAGAGGCCTCTCCTTTAGGTAAGATCATAGCATGCTCTTCATGGAGGCAAGGGGTTATACTTTGTCCCTAACAAGGAGAAACAGTCTGTTTCTGCCAGGCAGAACAATCCAAATGTCTACACAAATGTCTCCATCCCAGGTCTCAATTTCCCACTCTTTCCCTGTCAAGACCCTGACTTTGATGTCAGAGACATTTTGAGGCTCAAATTTAGTTTTCTTTACAGCTCTGCCTCTCACATCCTAATCACATCTTAACCAATTTTAAGTCCAGCTGCAGGATACAAGACCCTCATAGCTGCAGCAGAGGGCCTCTGGCTTTCAAAGCATGGCCTAAGCTAATACTCAGATGCCCTGAGCCTATCAGTTTCTTTTAGCAAGACTTCAGATGCTTCCAAAGTGCCCCCCCTACACACACACATCACAACTGTCACCTTTTTACTGATCAAATGTGGTAGCTCCCCAACTTCCTAAAGTCTTGCCTGCCACCTCTATAGGAAAATGCAGTCAGTGGCTTGATCATGTGAGAAGAATACATACGACTATTATGAAACAACTTCTAAAAAAAAAAACCCATTGAGGAGAGTCTTCCAGTATTCTACTGCTATGTAACAAAGTACCTGAGAATGTAGTGACTTATAACACACATTTTTTTCCCCTCGATTTTGTGAGTCAGGAATCTGGGAAGGGCTTGGCTGAGTGGTTCATCTCTGATCCATGTGGCATCAGTTATGGTGTTTGAGCTAGAAGATCCACCATCACGATAGCATCTTCTCTCAAACACGGTGTCTGGACTAGGACAGTTGGTGGTTGATGCCAGCTTATGGATAGGAACTCAGCTAGAGCTGTTTGACAGAATGTTGAGGCCCTGAATGACTTGGGCCTCTCTCAACATTGTGCTTCAATACCCAGAGTGACTCAAGAAAAAGTATTCCAAGAGAATGAAGTTGCAAGGTTTCTTGTGACCTAGCCTTGGAAGTTCAAAACTATTACTTTTACTACATTCTATTAGTCAATTTAAGTCCCTGAAGCCAAGGTAGATTCAAGAGGAGGGAAAATTGGACTCTACTTATAAACAGAAGAAATAGCCAAGAACTTGCAAATATCTTTAATTGATCAGTCCACAGGCTGAGAAAGAGGGACAGTGAATAGAAGGTGGTGCATGATGTAAGCAGCCAGAGCTTCACAAGAAACACAGCCAGTTGTCTGAACACTAAAGTCACCAAACAGAATGTTTGGATAACCATCTCAAAAGTATTCTATTCTACTGAGAGGAGAAAGAAAGAAGGATACACCTGCTAGTTCCTCATCTCTATGTAATCTCTTATCTTTCACTGGTCCAAGTTTGCATTTGAGGTGGTAACTCTCCTACACTTTGGGGTTGTGTCACTTTGTAGTCCATAATCCACTGCATAGCACTTTCTCCAGGTACAGAGGAGGTGGGAGGATCCCCAGCCTCCAGGCCCAATGGCAAAGCTCCTGCAGCCTTTGCAGTGGTAGGCATGTTGAGTCATGCTAGAGCTAGCTCTTCCCCTAGCAGATACTGAGATACCTACTGATGTTAAAAATTGGTGCTGGGTAACTTAGGTGACAGTGGAGGTGGGGAGGCAGAAGTTCACTCTACTGAGCACAGGTGGGGCCAAGTAAATTTGGGAAGATGCGTAAGTTGGATCCAATATAAACATTTAAACCTTATCACTTAATCTAGCTTTTATGAGTAATTAAACATGTTTTTATATTTATCTAAGATCTCCCTTGATTGATTCAGATGCATATATGTTTCTCCCAATTGGTTTCAAACTTGAGAGGAGTAATTGGATCATTTCTCTTGTTTTTCCAGATCTCCTACCCAGTTTCCCCATGCTGCCTGTGCCCTAGAAGGCTCCCTTAATGGACTGTATCCATGGGCTTCCCTCACCCCATCCTGTTTACTAGCTTTCAGCCAGTTAGCCAATGGGCTGCACCAAGCGGCAATCAAGGGATAGTCGCCAGGATTGGCTGTGTCCTTTTGACAAAGCCTACAGTGCCTATCAAGTAAAATCCTCTTATTGTCTCAGAAACCACCTTCTTTTAACACGGCCTACACTTTTGTAGATGGTCCTTTTAAAAACTCTCTTTAATTACAAGTCTGAGTGCCCTCTTCTTCTGTGAGTATCGTGAATAATACAGATGGGGACAGGAGTATAATTGTCACTGTTAGGTCCCCCAATAATAATTAGCTGGTAGGTTACTAGTAAATATCTTTTAGTCATATGTTTAAAAAGTTATATTATTGACTCATTGTTCTCCTACACATAGAAGATAAAAGACTTCATTTTTAAAATCAGTTTGAGGTTCTTTAGGATAGCCTAGGGCTTCACTGGACAGTTTCCAGCAAAGAGCGAAATGCCAGCAGTGTCCTTGGGAGAAATAGAGAGAGCTCTCCTTGCCTACCGTCTGCCAGAGAAGAAATGGAAGTAAAAGAGTAATGAAAACAGCTAATTTACTCTTTTTGGGAAATTAGGCAATTCCCAACATTGATTTTATTAAGGCAAAAGGAACATTACTAAGTGGCAAGTATCCACGAACACTCTAATCTGTGTATAATTCAACCAACCATAACCCCTGAGCCAGGCAGTCCAATACGATAGCTACCAACCACATGTGCCTATTTAAATTGGAATTAATTAAAATCAAATAAAATTGAAAATTCAGCTCCTCAGTCAATCCAGCCACATTGTAAATGCAGGATAGTTGTGTGTGGCTAGTGGCCACTTTCTTGGCCAGCACAGACATACAGCATTTCCATCACTGCAGATCATTCTATTGAACAGTGTGCTCCTAAGAAAGAAAGTTTTTCCTGCATCTTTCTGCTATGTTTTTGTAAACTCATATGTTCCTTAAAATTTCAGGACAAGTAGGTTGTCAGATACCAGATAACCATGTTACCTGCAAGTGTATTACATCATGCAGAGAAGTAGAAGAATTCTGCATTGTGATCCTTTAAAAAGAATTTATTGCCAGATGCAGTGGCTCACACCTGTAATCCTAGCACTCTAGGAGGCCAAGGCAGGAGCTCAGGAATTTGAGACTAGCCTGAGCAAGAGCAAGACCCTGTTTCTACTAAAAATAGAAAAACTAGCTGGGCACTGTAGGAGGCACACCTGTAGTCCCAGCTACTTGAGAGGCTGAGGCAAACAGATTGCTTGAACCCAGGAGTTTCAGGTTGCTGTGTAAGCTATGATGCCATGGCCCTTTACTCAGGGTCACATAGAGAGATTCTATCTCAAAAAAAAAAAAAAAAAAAAGAATTTATGACTTACTTCAGAAAAATCTTAAATATCCATTTTAAACCTTGTTAAATTATTAAATAAAATAAGAAGATAACCTAATTGAATTAAAAATGTATGCTTTTTGCTCTGATATTTAGGTTATTAAGTATGAAATGTCTAATTTTCTTAAGCACTAAGTTTGATATCTCTGACATTTCACTTTGACACTTCTTATTTTATTCTTATTGTAACAGTACATCCTCATTTGTTAAAACACACATTTTGGCTTGTGATTATCTTTCAAAAATTTTTCAAGAGCAATTTTTGTAGAACCATGAGTAAGTCAAAAATTTATGTTTCTTTCCAATGTGAGTTCCAACATGGAACTAGAATAGTGCTGACAGCTCAAAATATCAACAAAATGTTCAGGAAGGATGTGGCTATGAATGTCTAGTACATCAATAACTTGGGAAGTTCCATTTTGGTGATTTTAATCTTGAAAATGAGCCATGTGGGTCACCTGAGACCAAGGTGGATAATGAGGAGTTGCAAACTATAGAGGAAGTGAGATCTCAACCGATCCATAAATTAACAGCCAGGTTTGACATTATTGTTCCAACAATATTGACCATTTGAAACAAATCAGCAAGGTTAGGAAGCTGGATAGCTGGGTTTCACATGAATTAAACAAGCATCAGAAGAGAAATTGTCTTGAAGCTTGCCTATCTTTGTTGTCATGACATAAATGCGAAACATTTTTACAGTGGATTGTTATGTGTAATGAAAAATTCTTTTTAACAATTACAAGCATTCAGCACAATGTTTGGATAAATATAAAGTACTGAAATACAGTCCAAAATGGAATATTCATTGAAAAAAGCTAATGGCATCTATTTGGTGATCCAGTGCTGGTATTATCCACTACAACTTCATGAAACCTGGTCAGTCAATTACAGTGGAGATCTACTACAACCAATTGGATGAAATGATGAGGATGCTTAGTTAAGCAGCAGAGATTGGTTAATAGAGACAGGCCAATCCTCTTGCATGGCAACACTCACCTACAGTTGCACAAACAATGCTGCTCAAACTACAGAAGCTGGACTTGGAAACTCGCTGTCATCCACTCTTTTCACCAGACCTTGTACCTGCTGACTACCACTTCTTCCAGGCTTTGGATCACTTCTTGCAAGGAAAAATATTCAACTCTCAACAAGCTGTGTAAAACAACTTTCACGACTTCATTGCCACTCAGCACTGGCACACACAAGTTACCGTTAAGATGACAAAACTGTGTGGATAGTTCAGGTGCATACTTTCATTACTTGTGCTGCTTCTTGTTTTAGGTATAATAAATTAAACTTTTGATTCAAAATAAAACATTTCATATTTAATGACCTAAGAGAATCAGTATCGTGGGAACTTCATTAGTTTTAACATTAATTCTTGGGGTGAAGATACAATTTTAAACAGCCATGTAAAATATATCAAAATTATCTTTGTTCTAGCATACTGAAGGGGAATCCTTTACAAACAAAAGCATGGAAACAAATCAGTAAAGGTATATTACCCCCCCCATACCAAGCAAGGTGAAGAAAGACTAATATTTTAGGTCCTTGAACTTGACATCTATTTGAAAACAATTGGAAAGTTAGTTATCAAGCATTCTAGCCATTATACATCCACCATGAAAAAAGGAGAAAAAAAATACATGCCCCAAAAAAATACATATCCTGATAAAATATCTAGGATATTAGAATGGGTTGGTACACAAATAAATACAAATAAAAAGTAGACAGCTTATATGCAAGGTCTTTAAACTACTTTTGTATGTACCTCATCATACATCATTTATAAATTTTGAGACTGAAGCTGTTTGTAACTCTTACTCAGAAGCCCTGAAACAGAGCAGGGAGAGTTTTCTTAAAAGGGCTGTCATCACAGTCCAGCACTACCACCCTCTCCTGGAAAACATGCTGAATGCCAGACCACATAGTGGGCACTGAAAGTATACAACTGACTATTTCAAATCGACATGCTGTTTTCCTGGAAGAAAAACAACTGAGTGAGATGGAAAAGAGGTAAAGTGAAGTCATCTTGGACAAACTAGACGAGGAATGGTCAGCCTAATCGGCTGCCAAACGTTTTTCAGTAGTTTTATGAAATCACCCTCTTTTTCTCATTAATAAAAAAAGAATGAAGAAGTAAAGAATTAAAAAGAATTAAAAAAACAATTAAGCAGACAGAAAAATATGAAAAAGAGAAATTCAGCCTGCCTAGAGAAAAACTCTACTAATTGTTTAGGATTTATTCTTCCAGGATTTGTGTTTGCTTATATAGAAAAATGTGTTAATTCTACCACTTGAGGGTAAAAAGGTGAAAGTTTTGCGATAATATTTTATTTTATTTTATTTTATTTTTTATTAATTGATTTCTGTATACATTGATGCAAACATGGGGTACATTGTGCTGTTTCATATACAGTTTGAAACACCTTCATCAAGCTGGTTAACATAACTTTCATGTCATTTGGTTAATCATTGTATCAACACATTTATATTCTAGATCTAGAAAAGTTCACTTGTACCCTTGTTAGACAGATATATAGGTAATCTTTCCCATCACCCTCCCACCCCCCATCCACCCTTCTCCCCTCCCCTTTCCCATCCCCTCCCCATATTTTTGGGCTAGAATTAAGTTGTATCTTTTGCTTGAGAGCTATAGATTAGTTTCATAAAAGGGCTGTGTACATTGGATACTTTTTCTTCCATTCCTGAGACAAATATTATTCTGAAACCTGATTTTTTAGTATCACAGTATCTTCTATCATTAAAACTTTTTAAAACATCATCTTTTAAAAAGTAGCCAGAATTTTTTTTTTTTTTTAGACAGAGCCTCAAGCTGTCCCCCTGAGTAGAGAGTTATGGCATCATAGCTCACAGCAACCTCCAACTCCTGGGCTCAAGCGAGTCTCCTGCCTCCACTTCCCAAGTAGCTGGGACCACAGGTGCCCACCACAATGCCTGGCTATTTTTTTTGGTTGCAGCCATCATTGTTATTTGGAGGACCCAGGTTGGATTTGAACCCGCCACCTTAGGTGTATGTGGCTGGCACCTTAGCCACTTGAGCCACAGGCGCTGAGCCAGTAGCCAGAATTTTTCCAAGTTCCCTGGCATGCAGGGAAACCCCATGCAGTTATGGCATGCAGTATGTTGTTTTCCTAACTCTCTCAAGAGCCTGGCTCAGACTATTTGGTCTAGTGAGTCCTTAAGCCATCAGCTCTCAGTTTTCTGTAGCCAAATACAAATGACCCCTCCAAATTAGACATCGGTAAATGCCCCGTTTATGCTCCCCAAACTTTACTTCATTTCCATGACTATTCAAACCCCAGTGAGACAGACTCATATCCTAAGGAAAGGTAGAGGACTTCTTTAAATCACTAAGAAGGAGCTAAGAAAACTTCAGGATCTAATCAGAAATTAACCACACAATACCATCCAAGATGAGAGTTTCGACTTTACCTATAGAACACTCACGGAGCAAGAGAGTACTATCAGCATTTTGTGTTTTAGGACCTTCCACGTGGAGGAAAAGAGGCTTCCAGAAGCAGCAGGGAGGTGACTTTTGGACATTGAGGGAAAGGGGCAGGGCAGGACCAAGGCAAGAGCAGAAACACAGATACATTCCGGAAAGTGGGAGAAAAGTGGGACTTGTGGAGTTGTGAGGAGAGAGAAAGGGAAGAGTCTACATGGTCTCTCAGGTCTTTTTCTTGGACAATTGAAGTTCCAACGATGGGAAAAGATAGTGATTATAGAGAAAAGGGACAGAGGAGGAGAAGTTTTGAGTTAGGCAACATACGGAACAGGTGGAAACACTGTTCTGAAGCTTGAGAGGCACCTGGTCTCAGAATCTAGGTTTAGGACAGTGTTTCCCAAAAGATGCCCTGCAGGTGACTGTCACTGCAAGACTTCACAAAGCCTCCAGTACAGAAAGGGTACTGCAAATCTCCAAGAATGAGAGGCTCTACCTACATCTGTAGCTCTGATAATTCCCAGTGGACAAGGTTTGGGGTGGCTAATGCTTATTGAGTTAACTGAAAACTAAAGACTGGCACTTCTTAAAGTTATTTGGACTTTGAGAAATCATTTTGGAGACATTGGCGTGTTGGTATCCTTGAAGGCTGGACATAGATGAGATCCCCAGAGAAATAATGTTGAGCAGGAAGAGAAAAGTACTAAAGACAAAACTATGGAGAATCTAGATATGTCATGTTCAAAAAGCTTCAGGAGCACAGACAATGCCTTTGTTTCCTCCTTATTTTAATTCTATCCTGATGAAATTTTTGTTATTGTTATATTGCCCCAGACCAAATAAAATCGTGTCTTAAGTTTCACAATTTACTTGGTATATGAAGTGCTGTCAACAGTTCTATTTCTATTTTGAAGACTTCTATTACCTGTGAAGAACTGTACTCCCCAAACTCAGATGTATGCTGTGGAGTAGCAACATTTAAGAGGTGTGCAATAGAAGAAGAGGCTAGAGAGAGACTAGTGAGAAAGGATCTGAACAGCCAAGAGAAAAGCCCTGCTTGGAAATTGGGATGGATAATTTCCTTTCGTCTTCGCTGGGTTATAGTGCCCCCAAATTACGTCTAGATGTTACTCTAAAGGCATTTTGTAGATGTGATTAACATTTTACATTTAGTTAACCCTAAGTCATGGAGATTACCCTTGAAATGTGGGGAGCCTCAGGTAATCAGTCGAAGGTCCTCAGAGAAAGGACCAAGGTTTCCTGAAGAAGAAGGAATTCTGGAAAAAATTCTGCCTGAAGATTGCAACACAGAAACACCCCCCTGAGTTTCCAGCCAGCCGGCCTGGACTACATAGTTCAGATTTGCCAGCACCCACAATCCTGGGAGCCTATTCCTTGAAGGAAAAATCAACTACCACTATTTTTTCTTTTTTTTCTTTCTCTCTCTTAATCTCTCTCTCTCCCTCCTCTAACTCCTGGACTGACACAGAAGCTGAATGAGGAAAAAGCTGTGAGCAGCACTATCCATTGCCTTAGAGCAGAGATTTCTTTCTTTATTTTATTTTTATTTTTTTATCTTGGATTATTTCAGATTAATTTGAGAGTACAAAGAATTGGGTCACAATGTTTGTACATTTTGGTAGAGTCCCTCTTATAGTTGTGTACCTCACCCAAGAGGTGTGCCATACCCCCTAACACTGCACCCATTAAGCGGGAGCACACTCTTCCCACTCCCTTCTCCTCTCCCCCTGCTGCCTCACTCCCCTGCCCCCCACTTTGAATTGATTAGAGTATTTCTCTTATGTGGATGTATGTTAATTAGATTGTCTGTTGGCTTCACATCGGTATTTGAGTACATTGGATTCGTATTCCTCCATTCTTGTGATACTTTACTAAAGAAGAATGTGTTTCAGCTCTGACCAAGTTAATACAAAAGACATAAGGTCTCCATCTTTTTAAATGACTGAATAGTACTCCATGGTATACATAAACCACAGCTTGTTAATCAAGTCCTGGGTTGATGGGCATTTAGGTTATTTCCACATTTTGGCCATTGTAAATTGAGCTGCAATAAATAATCTAGTGCAAATGTCCTTAATGATAAAATACTTTTTTTCTTCTGGGTAGATTCCTAGTAATGGGACTGCAGGATCAAATGAAGGTCTAATTTGAGTTCTTTGAGGATTCTCCATACTTCCTTCCAAAGAGGTTATATGAGTTTGCAGCCCCACCAACAGTGTAAAAGCATTCCCTTCTCTCCACATCCGCAGCAGCATCTGAAGGTTTGGGACTTTGTGATATGGTCTATTCTTCATTGGAGTTAGGTGATATCTTGGGTGGTTTTGATTTGCATTTCTCTATCAGGTATAATAAGCATTTTATCAAATGTTTGTTAGTCATTCGTCTGTCTTCCTTAGAGAAGGTTCTATTTATGTCTCTTGCCAGTGTAGATGGGATTGTTTGCTCTTTTTCTGATTAATCTGAGTTCTCTGTAAATTCCAGTTATCAACCCTTTGTCGGATTCATACTCTGCAAATATCTTTTCCCATTCTGAAGGTGGTCTTTTTGCTTTACTTGTAGTGTCCTCATCTGGGCACTTAAGCCCCATTAGTTCACTTTCATTGTTGTTGTGATTGCTGCTTAAGTCTTCATCATAAATAGAGCAGAGATTTTCAACCAGTGTGCCACAGAGCACTGGTGTGCTGTGAAAAGATCTTAGGTGTGCACAAAAATTTCAAAGATCATTAATACAATTATTTTTGAAAGAAGTTCAAAGCACAGTGTTTTTTTACTTTTTTATCAACATAATTTAAGTGTGCTGTGGAAATTTAACTATATAGTCAAGTGAGACAAAAATGGTTGAAAAACACTGTCTTAGCGGGTCAAGGAAGATAGAGTAAGGAAAACACCATCAAATCAATGGACTTTTAAATACTTCCTAAAATAGTAACAATTTTTTAAGCATTTCAATTTTCAGGAAGCATTTCAAACCAATATTATCACTGTCCCACTTTGATCATTGTCACCCTTATTGGTAAGGTCACAAGTTGAGATGCTGAGTTGTCCTTGAGTATGAGTCCCTGGCCAGCAACTATAACCCAGACAAGTCCAAGGAGGGAACCCAGTAGGGCCTAAATATGTGAACTGGGATTATCTGGGACTCAATGTGCTCTTTCAGCACCTGTAACTAATAGGTACAAAGTCTGATCATATCCTCCTTCTTGCTCCAATCTGTTCTCTTTTTTCTTTTCTGTTCCCATCGGTTTCATTGTAGCCCAGACTTTCACTTGTCTGGTTTCAGGAGTTCTGAGGTTAAACAAGACTTGAGATTTGGTGGTGGCAGAACATGAAAGAGAAGGATTCAGGGAGCCCGGAGTAAGAACCTGGTTCTCAGAGAAGAGACAGAACCCGGTTCTCAGGCCAGACGAGGGAGTGCTCAGTTCAGTCCTGGCGTCCTTCTCCCCCTGCAGCCCACTCCAGTATCAGCTCCTGCCTGAGTCCTTGGGAGAGACAGGATGACAGAAAGGGCCTTTTCCAGAATCTTTGGAAATCAGAGGCAAAACTCAGCCTTGGGAAAATGCAGGAGAACAAGGTAAACGGGGGAGTGGAAGGTTCTGTCTCCTGCAGAACAGAAAAGCTTGGCTTTTGTGGATTTCAGGTAGTGGTGTGGGGGGCATTGTTTAACAACCAGCTCTGTAGAAAAAATAAATAAACAAAAGCCCTATTTGTAGAACTGCTGACTTTTAAAGTAGGAACATTCCCACCACAGTGGCCAATTTCAAGCTCCCAGTGGGATTTTATTAAATACGGAGCTGAGTAGAGATGGGCAGTAGCACGTGCCTCTACAGTATTTTCACTGTACAAATACCAGACATGCAAATAACTTAAGAACATAGATTATAGTAAAATAATAATGTGATGAATTTTGAGTTATTTATTGCTTTTGTTTTTAATATTTTAATTGCCAGTTTATATAATTTAATTTTTAATAATGCCTGTGTTTAACAATCGCAGGCAAAATTCCTGAATATGTGACAGTTGGCTGTGATCCCCGTGGCCTCCAGCACACTGTGGACTCAGGGCTCAGAGCAGAGTGCACTTGGGACATCAGAGGCCTGGTGCATCAGAGGCACCCATCGCTGTGGCTTCGACAATTCCCAGTGCCCAGCATTGCTGTGGCTGATGCTTACGGAGTTTAAAAGCTAAATTGAGTTTAACTTAGCAAAGTCATCTGCGACCAGTGCACAGTTTTTACTTGTTTCTGTGAATGAGAGCTTCGTTCTTTGGAGTCTGTGACAGGCTGTGACAACAGAGCTGGCCACAGGAAGTCTTCTCACATTCCGTCAGCGATTCCTCCTCCTTGCTATATTGTCTCTCATTTTAATGCCTTTACTTGCCAGAAATGTCTAGTGAACTTTGTTCAATTCTCTCAAATTTCTTTGGCTATAGTTTACTTCATTTTTATACGTTGCCATCTTAGTTTTCCAAAATGCAGTTTTTATTTCTGCATTTTTTTCTTATTTAAAAGCAAAACAAAACAAAGAAAACATGTGGCCAGGCACAGTGGCTCAGGCCTGTAATGCTAGCACTCTGCGAGGCCAAGGTGGGTATATCACTTGAGCTCAGTAGTTCAAGATCAGTCTGAGTAAGAGGGAGACCCCGTCTCTACTAAAAATAGGCAAATTTGCCAGGACTTATGGTGGACACCTGTGGTCCCAGCTACTTGGGAGGCTGAAGCATGAGGATCATTTGAGCCCAAGAGTTTGAGGTTGCTGTGAGCTATAACAGACGGCATTCAACCCTACATAGACAAAGTGAGACTCTGTCTCAAAAAAAAAAAAATCATGCTTTTATTTCAATGGGGAGGGAATAGAAAAATATAGCTAAATTAGGAGGATATAAAACAAACCTACCCCGTGAAGAAAAATCACTTAAGATTATTAACTTTGTTTGCCTATACCCAGATAGCGCCAGGGTCCTTGCCTGAACTAACTTCACTGCTGAAAAAAAGTTCATTTACCTTGAGGATAGTTTGGGCTGAGCAAAGTTTCACGGCTCTTTTTTTATTTATAAGTTGCTTAAACTAATGGGAGGTTACCTTTCCTATCCCATTCCTATGATCTACCCAACCCCTCCCTTTCACCTCTTGAGGCATTTATCCATGAGCTAACGCTTCTTGGAAAAGGGCAACTTGATAGTATTTTTGTGATAATCTTTCTCTCCTCTCTACAACCATCAGAGTTCCTTTTCTAGGTCCTAACACGAGCACACAAAGAGGAATTTGTCATCTGTAATCATACTTATCTCACTGCCAGGGATCAGGAAGGATGGAAGAGGAAGGCTGCCCCACACTTCTTGTTGTTCCCTTCTGTGTTTTGTAATGCCCTTATTTGTAGCTTCTGCCTATACCAGAACATTTTTCATTTTAAAAGAAGAATCCTGAATGCACGAAGTCCTACCATTCTAGTTTATTTTCTAACAATAAAAACAACAGAGTAAAAACAATGCACGATGATGATAAAGGTCCACGGTGACAGTTCCCTGGAGTGAAATGTGAGCGTGTACTTTGACAGCCCTGTCCCACAGGACGGTTCCTCATGGACATCCTGTGTCACTTGCTTCCATCTCTGTCTGAGCCAGGACTGGACTGGCACACTGCCTTGTTGAAATTGGCTCCACACCTTGTTTAAGTGGGCACCCTGCCATACTAATTGATGGGTATGGGTGCAGACATGCTAGAGAACCAGGAGGCACATCAGATCTGGGTAGGAGAAGAGTTTCAGCCCAGAAATATCAAAACAGTTGATTGTGCTGAGTTTGTGTGCTAGGGCCAAGAAGATGATGGTATCGATGTTGGTTCTGCAGCTCAGAACTGGATTTATTTATAAATGCCCCAAATAACTAAAAAATACAAGGACAGTAAGGGCCTGAGGAAAAGAAAAAAGGGGCAAAATTATTAACTTTCAAAAGAAATAGCATCGGCCAACTAGGGGACGAGAGATGTTTATCATCCATGCAGTTCCTTGATTAGAGTAACCTCATAGCTAAGAGCTCTGGGCCGATTTGGAAAACCCAGCCACTGCATGCTTGGTTTCCCAGGTTAGTTACTATGGGGACTGCTGAGGGATGGTGCAGAAAACTGCTCCCAACGTAAGGAATGTGTCTCCCTGCTTGTCCCTGAGCCCCAGCTGCTCACGAGATCCATTAGCTCAGCCTCAAGTTCATCCAGTAGGCTAGCCCTCCCCCAAGAGCACAGCCTTCACCCTGTATCCCTCTATTACATTTTTTTGAATAGACAACTTCCTTAGTTGGAAGGGCAACCTAGTAACAATCCCATTTTAGTGCAGAAAGGAGAAATTTGACAATATTACAATGAGGAAGACTTTGGAAAGGGTTCTGAATGTGGGTTAGCACAGACTACCCTGTGTTTCCATCTACAGCTGGCAATGACCTCCTTCAGCAGCCTGGTGATAAACAGCTCAGGAGAAAATTAAGTTGAAGGACTTCAGCATTTAATAACACAGACATTGGGTCATCACACTACAGGACCAGGTAAATGACAACTACATAATAACCGGTGGAGATGAAATTTGTAGCTCAATACAGCCATATGTCACAGTATAACACACAAGGCCAAAATACAAAGAAGTTTTGGCAAACTTCAAGAAAGTGCCTGTTTGAAGACTTGAAAAACTCACTGTGAACTGTCGCAACGTTATCTGAAGTGATGGCCAGCATACTGGAATATGGACCCATCCGTTCAGCCTCTCTCAGCTTTTGAACCAGCTCCATTTCCTAACAAATGAATTTCCGCACTGAATAGAATTAGAAGAAACCATTACTCTGACCCAATTGTACATAATTTCTTCCTTCCTGATTGTAAAAAATGCTTTATATTTTTCTCATATAAAAGTCACAGAGGCAAAATAAAGAACCACACAGTGGTCAAAGTCAGAGCCATCAGGTTTAACTCACCTTTAGTGTCTCCCCGGATATATATGTATATATATATATATATATTTTTTTAGTATGACATCTAAAAACAAAATAACCTAAAAAGAACAAAATCAGGGTGGAATAGTGGGACCCAAACAAACAAACAAAAAAAAGCTTCTCAATTTTAGCTAAGTTAAAATGATTGGAAATAAGGTGATTTTGCTTTTACCACAAGGCCCCAATTATTCACTTGAAACCAATGGGAAGCATTGAATTGAAGAACAAAAGGCAGAAGAAAGCCTTTTGTCTTATACTTGGAGCTGGTGCTGCCAGAACAGGAAGAAATCAGTAGGTTGGATTGCATTCATTGAAAGGTAAGCAAAATCATTTGGGTTTAATGGCTCTGCTTCTCATGTCTTCTCATTTGGGATGTATTCTAAGCTTCTTACATAGAAAAGTGTGTCCATAAGTGGATATATTTTCCCATCTTGGATTTGAATCACATAAATTGTGGTTGAGTCTCATCAAGCTTTTAAACTGACCATCACAAGGTACCTCGTCACAAAAATAACCCCATTCACAAGGAGCTGTGAAAAGTTGGTGAGAATGACAACATTATTTGTCATGCCTTTACTTTTCACAGCAGATTAAAGATCAGAGGCTATTGAGGAAGTGGGTCATTTTCTTCCTCAGTTTTCCTCATGTAATTGTTAATTTATCCTGCCTCATAATCTTGAAGATTCAAATCCCACAAAAATGACTTCTGACCTTCCAAATGCTGCCCAGAAATGGTGTGCTGCTTTCCCCTTTATGATTTCTGCTTCTGCAACAAGGTGCTATATAATTGATGACTCATTCAATTTTGAGTGTTTTCCTTCGCAATTCTGACTTCTCACACACTCAACAACCAATTCTGTGAGGAGTAAGAAATGATATCTTTCTCCCCAAGATATATTACATTCGTTACATTCTCTCTGTAATGCTGAACTTAGACTTCCCAGCCCTCAGCCCTGTGTTTTTCAGGCATACTCATTGGATCCAACAGTATCTATTGCACTTTCATCCATGCATGCATGGCCTGAACCTGTCTTGACTCAGGGTAGCAGCAGCCCAGGCTACTGGGTGCAGAGTCTGTAGTTAGCCTTGCTACCATATACTACATCTCATCTGGATACTTGAAGTGAATCTTTAATACCTGAGACCCACTGAGTAGCTTCCTCCCTGCATTCATTTCCTAGAGCCGTTGTAACAAAGTACCACAAGCTAATATCTTAGAACAACAGAAATTTATTTCCTCATAGTTCTATAGGCTAGAAGTAGTCCAAAATCAAGGTGCTGGCAAGGTTGTACTGTCTCTGAAGCCTGCAGGGGAAAGATCATTTCTTGGGTCTTCCAGCTCTGGTAGCCCCAGACATTTCTTGACTTGTGGCAGCAGAACTCCAGTGTGGACTTCTCCCTGTATCTCTTCGCATGGTCATCTCTCCATGCATATCTGTATTTGTGTTCAAATTTTTGAGTAGGGCCTGCCCTAAGGACTTCATTTTAACTTGGCTGCATCTGCAAAGACCCTATTACCAAATAAGTTCATGTTCTGAGGTCTTAGAGGTTAGGACTTCAACATTTGTTTTTGGAGGGACACAAGTCAACCCGTTAACACTCCCTTTTGATCCTCCACCATCTATACTCCAGTTCTTCTGTATTCATTCTACAAACAGGTCTGAGTAGCTACCATGTTCCACACACTGGTGAGTCCCAGGAGGTGGAGCTGAGGAGAAGACTAACATGGTCCCTGCCCTCACTGTCATGGCAAAGGCAGACAAACAAAAGGTGGTACGAGATAAGTTTGATGAAGGAAAGAGACAGGCCCTCATAGGTAAGAGTGAAGGAGGTCAGGGCAGGGCTTGATAGGAGGTGGGAAGATGCCAATGAACACTCGGGGCAGCTTTGGGAGGAAGAGTCAGAACAGTGCTCCCAGCAGAGGGAACCTAAGTGAGGACACCAGACAGTGGGAAAGAATCTGATGCACACGGGAATCTGCCCAAGGCCCCTGCGGATGGACAGAAGCCAGGAGGGTGCTGCACAGATGTGGCTGGAGGCGGAGTTGGTGGCTGATCCAGCAGGGACTTGCATCTGCTGAAAACTCTGAGGATGCAATTTTAGGTGCGGTGAGAAACTACTTGAGAACTTTAGGCAGACCTGATCTGATTTACCTTTTTCACAAGGCCATTATGTCTTGTATGAATGGCCAGAGAGTAGGGAAACAAATTAGGGAAACTGACTAGCGTGGTTTCAGTATCATCCACATGAAGGTTGGTGGTGGCTTAGATTAGGATGGGGCTGCAGTGAGAAGGAATAAGAGGAAACTGATTGTGGGTTTTTGGAGGAAAAGGACTCCCGGGGCTTGCTCATGGTGAGATGAGAACAGTGAAAGCCTTCGGGCTGGGAATCACATCTGAACTTCTGCTGGACTGGCCTGTTTGTTGTTCCCCTTGCTGGCCTGACATTCTGTCACCTGCCACTCACTCATCTGGACCACCCTGAATAGCCTGGTCACCAGCCAGAAGTCCTACTGTGAGAGCCCTTACTGAGGTCTCAGTGGCTGCCACTCGCTAGTGTAAACTATGGGTTTCTGCCTGCCCTTGGGCCTGTGTCCATTTTCAGGGTCAGAACTAGGTTTAGTATTTAGGCTGAATTCCCCTCAGCCCTCACTACAGTTAGCCTCATTCCTCTGCTTTCTAGCCTACCCTTTGGCTGAAGCCTCCAACCATGTTTAGGATTCCAAAACTTTAATGAATTGATAGCTCTGTTTACAGCAGAAGATCACAAGATGATAAGGCCTGACTTCTATTGGACAGGTTCACATGATGCTCAGCAGGGGTCAGATATGATTCCTTTTTAGGAAGCCAGTTGGGACCAGCACCACAGGTCTAGGCAGGGCTGAGCAGGAGCTTCCCAGATAGCCAGTGGATGGTACTGTTTGAGGCCTTCACTCCATGGCTCACTGCCTCTTAAGATCTTCCCTATCCAACTGGGCGAAAGGGCTGAGAGGATGCAGAAGTTTTGTAGCAGGACGTCTCTGACATAACTTAGATGATAGAGGCTGGTCCAGGGGAGTGAGGGTAGAGTTTTGTCTTCCTGGATTCTCAGAACTAATTTGAGAGAGTCTGGGCGGGGGGGTGGGGTGGGGGGTGGTAGTATTTCTTATTTCAGATTAATATGAGGGTACAAATATTTAGATTACATTGTTCTCAGTTTTAAGGTAAAGTCCAAGTTGTAGTTGATCCCCTCACCCAGGGAGCATGCTGAACACCCTCACATTGTGCACATTATGTGAGATCCTGCCAATTCCCCTCTCCCCTCCTTTCCTCCTGCTCTCACCTCCCCTCTCCCTTCTTCTCTCCCCTCCCCCTCACTAGATTATACTTATGTTTTTTCTTTCTTGTAGGCCTGTAGTTGCTTATACATTTGTTTAATGTTAGTTTGAGTATAGTAGATACTTTTTTTTCATTCTTTAGATACTTTACCAAGAAGAATGTGTTTCAACTCCATCCAGGTAAACACAGAAATGTAAAGTCTCCATCTTTTCTTAGGGCTGAATAGTACTCCATGGTACACATATACCACAGTTGGTTAATCCATTCATGGGTTGATGGGCATTTGAGTTGCTTCCACCATGTTGGCAATTGTGAATTGAGCTGCAATAAACATTCTGGTGCAAAGGTCCTTGTGGTAAAATGACTTTTTCTCTTCTGGGTAGGCACCTACTAATGGGATTGTAGGATCAAATAATATCTGTGGGGAATTCTCAATGAAAAAAGTCTTCTCTCAAAGAAAGAAGTCTCCATACTTCTTTCCATAAAGGTTATATTAGTTTGCAAGCCTGCCAAGAGTCTAGTTTTTAAAGATCAGGGAAGCTAAGACGTTTATTTCTTAAAGAAATTACCTCATAGATAAATGGTAGCCATCTAAGCATGAAACCAAAGATGACAAAGTATTTCCAACTTCATGACTAGGTTAGGGGAAAACCTCACTGAAGCAGAATCCTTCTTTAAGGAAAACAATGGTTGTGAAGAGCAGAGTTCTAGGTTTGGTGCCTGTAGCTCAGTGGTTAGGGTGCCGGCCGCCTACACCAGGGCTGGTGAGTTCAAACCCGGCCCGGGCCTGTAAACAACAATGACAACTGCAACAAAAAAATAGCCAGGTGTTGTGGCAGATGCCTGTAGTCCCATCTATTTGGGAGGCTGAGGCAAGAGAATTGCTTAAGCCCAAGAGTTTGAGGTTTCTGTGAGCTGTGACTCCACGGCATTCTACTGGGGGTGACACAGTAAGACTCTGCCTCCAAAAAAGAAAAAAAGAGCAGAGTTCTATAGCAGCAAGGTCTAGCATTTATTCATTACCTACCCTGTAGAGGGGCTTTATGCATCTTATCTGTGGTTGTCACTTCATCCTGCAAGGTGGACTGCTTTGTCCCCAGCATCTCCTGCCTCTTCTTTTAGGAAATGCTTCTTCACCAGCTTGAATGATGTAGCTTAAATGAGCCTCAAGAAGGTCCTTTCCTGAGATTTTAAAATTGGGATAGAGAAACATGCAGCAGGTCCTTTGGAGACAGACAATTCAAGGTAAGAGACAAGAGCTGGAGAAAGCTGGCCATAGAAACAGTAAAAATGCCAGGGTAGCTAGCCCTGCCTTTTTTTATGGTTTGGCTTTAATTCCTTCCTATGAGATACCACAGATATTTCCTTTTGTATATAACCTGGGTTTTAGTACCACCTAGAGCTCCAACTAATATGAGTCAATTGTCCCATTTCACAAGTGAGGAAACTGAGTCTTAAAGAAGTACCAATTTGCATGAGGTCACATGGCCAGTAAGTAGTGGAGCCAAGATTTAGATCTAAGTCTGGGAGATTCAAAAAAATCCCATTATACATCCTACAGACTTTTTATAGCTGTTAGATCCAGCTAAGTGCTATTTCCATGAAACACACTAAAGCAAACTGTCACTGGTTGAACATAAAAAGTAGGCAAAGATATACCAGCCAAAGCAAACCAAATGACGTAAAATAGCCATAAATACATATTTCAATGCAGAAATCATTAGATAGTGCAATGGAAGAGATTTTATGCTGATTCGAAAATACAATACAGAGAAAGATAAAAATAGCCAAAAACCATTTTATACTGAACAATAGTGATCAAAAAATATATATAAACCAGAAATTTAGAAATGCAAGCAGAATTATTAAAACCACAATCATAATGGGAGACTCAGACTGCTCAAAACTTGGCAGATCAAGTAGTCAAAAATCTAAAACATCATAGAGAATTTGAATCACAAACAATTAACAAGCCTAGCCAAGACACAAAAACTGCAAATTCTTTCCAAATCTCCATGGAACATTTAAAATTTTTATTATGTATTGGGCCATGAAGAAATCTCAATAAACCCCAAATATTATATACAGCCACATTTTCTGATCCTTATTCAAGGAAAGTAGATGTTAAGAATAAAATATATCAAAAATAAATATAACCACAAGATTGTTTTAATAATCCTTTAAAAAAAACCTATTCAGAATGAGGCACAGCTACATGTGTGGCTATGACAATATCTCCAAATCATATTAAGTTAAAAATAACATACACTATAAAGCAGTTTATGAAACAATCTAATTTTTATATATTTAAAAGGTTATTCACATATATAATATTAAATGCATAAACAACTTTCTTAGAAGAATGTAGAAGAAACTGTTGACATTGGCTGTCTTGAGAGAGAGTGAATAAGGGTGAGAGGCATGGAAAGAGCATTACAGAGAACTTAAGTCACCCATAATTTTTTTTTATTATTAAATGATAGCTGTGTACTTTAATGCAATCATGGGGTACAGTGTGGTGTTTTCATATACAATCTGAAATATTTTCATCAAACTAATTAACATAGCCTTTATGTCATTTTCCTAGTTATTGTATTAAGACATTTATATTCCACTTTCAGAAAGATTCACTTGTACCCTTGTAAGATAAACCATAGAGGTGATCCCTCCAATCACCCTCCCTCGACCCATCCACCCCCTTCCCCCCTGCTCTCCCCTCCCCATATTCTTAGGCTATAATTAGGTTATAGCTTTGAAAGCTATAAATTAGTTTCATAATAGGGCTGAGTATATGATTCTTGTGATACTTTGCTAAGAAGAACATTTTCCAGCTCCATCCATGTAAAATGAAGGAGGTAAAGTCTCCATCTTTTTGTGGCTGCATAGTATTCCATGGTGTACATATACCACAATTTATTGATCCATTCATGGATCGATGGGCACTTGGGCTTCTTCCATGACCTGGCAATTATGAATTGGGCTGCAATGAACATTCTGATACAAATATCTTTGTTGTAATGTGATTTTTGGTCTTCTGGATATATACCTAATAAAGGAATTACAGGATCAAATGGCAGGTCAATTTTTAGTTCTGTCAGTGTTCTCCAGATGTCTTTCCAAAAGGGATGTATTAGTTTGCATTCCCACCAGCAGTGTAGAAGTGTTCCCTTTTCTTCACATCCACGCCAGCATCTCTGGTTTTGGGATTTTGTGATATGGGCTAATCTTACTGGAGTTAGGTGATATCTCAAAGTAGTTTTGATTTGCATTTCTCTAATGATTAAGGATGGTGAGCATTTTTTCATATATCTATAGGCCATATGCCTATCTTCTTTAATGAAATTCCTCTTCAAGAAGTCACCCATAATTAACAAGCTACCCAAGGTACAAAACTATGATCCTTTTCAAATTTCTATTAAATATTTTTTAAAAGTTTATTATATGTATATCAGGCCATGAAGAAACTTTAATAAGTTCAAAATACTATATATAGACCATTTTTTTTAACTATTTGGATTTTTCTTCTACATAAATAAATATAAGATAAAAGACATTTTCTGTTTTATTTATAAAAGCAGCCAAGGGAACAAAAATACAAATCTTTCAGATTATCAGTAGAACCACACACACAAAACAACAAAGAGGGTCCAAATAGTTGAAAAACATTTGTAAAGCAATAAAAATAGAAAGCATAATACTAAATAAAGACAGAAATGTAAATAAGTTAAGCCTACCTGTTAAAGAAAAAGTTTGTCAAGTGAGATCACAGAGAAAATCCAGCTCTATGTTGTATTATACGTATATGAAGAATATTTAAAAGATAGGCATTTAACAAAGGTTAAAAGTAAAAAGTTGGGCAAAATTATACCATGAAAGTGTGAAGAAAAAGAGGCAGAGGTTATCACCATCAAAGTTGACTGATTTAGCTTACAAAGGATTACACAAAATGAAGCAGGACACCTTATAATTCTGAAGGGTGTACTTCATTATGAAGATATATAGACATGGATAATTATGTAGAAAAATATATTTCTGAAACTGATTCCAGAAAAGACATCTACATAGATCAATTTATTATTTAAAAAAGGACAAAGTTGTTAAAGATGTAACCCAAGTCCCCTTAAAAACTTTCCCAGATAGTTGCCCATAGCAATTTATGTGAATTTCTAAAGAACAATTTCAGAAGGAAGTGACTTGAGAGCACAGCTACCATCATGAGCCTCCTCAACAAGCCCAAGGGTGAGATGACCCCAGAGGAGCTACAGAAGCAGGAGGAAGAATAATTTAACACTGGTCCACTCTCTGTGCTCACATAGTCAGTCAAGAACAACACCCAAGCGCTTATTAATTCCCACAATAACAAGAAATTCCTGGGCCGAGTGAAGGTCTTTGATAGGCACTGCCACATGGTGCTGGAGAATGTGAAGGAGATGTGGACTGAGGTTCCCAAAAGTAGCAAGGGTAAGAAGAAGTCCAAGCCAGTCAACAAAGACTGCTACATCTCCAAGATGTTCCTGTGTGAAACTTGGTCATTGTGGTCCTGTAGAACCCACTTATTGCTGGCAAATAGGGCCCTCTCCCCCACCGACAGCTTGCTCCCCTGTCCTGTGAAGGCCTGCTCTTTGTGATGGGAATAATAAAGCCCTGTGGGTTTTTTTTTTTTTAAAGAAAAGAAAGACAATTTCAATACTATTGAGACTGTTGACAAAATATAGGAAAAGAAAGAAAACTTCTACATTCTTTAAATGAAGTGAACTTAGAAAAAAAAGCTTCCGTGTTCTTTAAATGAAGTGAATGCAGCACAGGGAAAACCAACAAAGATTGTACCTAAAAGAAAAATACATACCAAATTCACTTATGACTATCAATGAAAATGAAAATAAAATCTTAATAAACAAAATTCAGCAGTATATTGAAAGAATAATATACCATGTATAAGTGGAGTCTATTTTAAGAATGTAATAAAATTTCAATATTTAGATATCTTTCATGTAATTTCCCATATGACTATGTAAGGAGAAAAACCATATAATTATCTTCAGAGATGCTCAAAAACATTTGATAAAATTCAAATATATTCTAGACCAAATTATTAACAAAACAAGGCTAGAATAATAATTCTTCAATGTGGTTATTTATCTATGCGTATATATAGTCATGGGTCACTTAGGTATATATTCTGAAAAATGTGTTGTTAGGTGATTTAATCTTGTGTGAACATCGTAGAATGTACTTACACAAAGTTATTTGAACTCTCACAAGAAACTCCATGAGAAGTAGTAGCAGAGAAGAGCAGAAGGAGAAGGTATGGGAGTATACGTAGGAGAAAAATGCCAGCATATATCAATATAGGAGAGGCTTGGCATTCAGTGAAAAGGCTAGGTGAAGTTGTTTGTTTCTCCCATCCTAACACCTCTGGTAGACAGCAGGCTCCTGAGCTACTGGAGTGATTTTCCACCCCCACAAGCCCAACTGCTGCCTCCAGCAAATGGGAAGCTTCTTGTGTGGGGAACAAAATCTAGACAAAGCACCAGGCTCTCCTGGGGTGCTTTCCAACAGCACAGACGCAAACACAGACAGCAGGTGCCATATTGATTCTCTATCCACCATGCACCTTTGTCCTCCCCAGGAGACTTCAGCTCCTCAGTTTTCATCTTGTTCATTCCCACACAAACATTTCTCAATTCCAACCCAGATTGTGGGAGCCATAGGGGTCCAGTAGGGTTCCAGGTCCTGAGGGCCTGGAATTCCAAGTGGGCTGCCTCCCACAGAGAGGAAAAGAGATGATAATAGTGCTAGCTTTCTTCTATCCAGACTCTTTTCCTCCCTTTCCCCTCCCCTCCCCCACCTCCAGCCATGGTTGTTAAGAAAAACAACTGAGCCATCACACCAAGGCTTCCAGAGAGTTGTGCTCAAATCTTTCCTCTTAAAGTCCTATAGTGAACTAAGGGATACTTGGACTGTGAGCTTCCTGATCACTGGCCCTCCCCAGTGCTGTTTGCCCATCAGTTCCATCAGAGCAGTGCACACTCTGAAGGAGAAGGACATCAAACCTGCTTGAGTACCCTATATGCATCTCAGGACCAGCCCACTTCTCCCTGACATGGTCAAGGATTAATCTTTGGGGACCCAAGGACACACTAACAGGCTAGATCCCATACCCACAAAAATTGATCATATTGCTCAGGGATATGGAAAGGAGATTTGTGAACTAATCTCAGGAGATGAGAGAGACCACATGAGCGGAACTGAAAAGGAGTACAGGGTGGGTCCCAGCTGGAGTGGACTCATGAACCACCCCTTCCCCCACAGAAAGGCCATGCTTTTAGCCCAGGCCAAGAACGTAAGAGGGGAAACTCACAACCCACAGCATAATTATAGGGGAGCTCAGTTAGTTTGAGCTCCTACCTGCTGGCAGATACTAGGGACTATGGAGTAGGGAAGGGGGGAAATAGTAAAACTCATTCCTGATAGACAGAATGTGAATCTCAGATAGCCCTATCTCCACAAGCAGAATTTCTGGTTGGGTAGGGCCGCCTCAGTCAGCCCCTCCCTGGCAGTTTTCTCCAGAAGCTGGGAGCAGATTTTGACCTTTGCCAAAACAACTACCTTACCAGCTATTGTGGAGTCTGAGGGTCACCTCACCCAATCCAGTCCCACCCAGTCACACTCCCCTACCTGCCTCCACCATGGCAAAGAATAAGGACTCACTTGGAAGTTCCAGGGCCTCACTTACTACCAACAGCATTTGAATGCTTCTCCTTAGGGTCTAGAGCCTTTCATAGGTTCCCCCAAACAATAGTGATTGCTTGTTCTTTCTGGCAAGCAACATCTACTGATAAAGAAGTCAATTTTCCCTTTATAGCATTTACTGACTCAATTATACAGGGTGAGGTTGATTCTTACTCACAAGTACCACTTTCTATTTCAGAGATTATATTGGGCATGCCAATACAATCCACACTGTTAAGAATACCATAGGGCTGGGGAAAGAGAAAGGGTTTCAAAGATATCTTCCCTTATCAAAGAGTCAGGGAATTGTCCACAAACATAGCTCACCACTGCTGCAACTAGAAAACTGAGAAAACCACTACTTTAAGGATATCTATAATCAAGGCATTCATTTAGAACCTATATCATAATCAAAACACCCACAATCAAAGCCAAAATCTCTTACCCACATATGCTACAAACACACATATATGAGTGAGAAGAGCCCCATTTAAACAAAATAAACCTCAAAATAAGAAGCAACAGCTGCTTCAGATGAGAAAGCATCTGCAAAAGAACTCAGAAGTATAAAAAAAAAAAAGAAGGAAAAGGACATCCCCCAAAGCTCTCTAGCAATGGATACAACAAAAATAAAAATATCGAAATCACTGATAAAGAATTCCAAATGTGGATTATGAGGAAACTCAATGAAGTCCAAGAGGAAATGGAAAACAACTCAAAGAAACCAGAAAAATAATTCAGGAAAATAAATGAAAACTTCACTGAAGAGATTGACATACTAAAAACAAACAAACAAAAAAATTGAACTTCTGAAAATAAAAAAATTCATTTAAGTTAATACAAAAGACATTGGAGAGTCTTAAGAATAGACTAAACCAGGCAAAATAAAGAATCTCAGTGATTGAAGATGAAATAATGTTTTTGAAATAACTCAGTCAAAAGTAACGAAAAGGGAATGAAGAGGAATGAACAAAGTCTGTGAGAAATATGAGATTATGTAGAATGAACAAATATAAGAATTATAGGCATCTGTGATTTTGAAGAAGAAAACACACAAGAGCTATAAAACCTATTTGAGGCAATAATTGAGAAAAACTTCTCTGGTCTTGCTAGAGATTTAGACATTCACATTGTAGAAGCTCAATGAACTCTTTCCTCTTTCCAAAGAAGAAATCACTAAAACTGATAGTGGTTAAACCTGCCAAAGTCAACAGGAAGGAGGAATCCTGGAAGATGTATAGTGAAAACATCAAGCACCTTACAAAGGAAAACCTATCACACTCACTGCAGACCTCTCAACTGAGACCTTACAAGGCAGAAGAGACTGAGGTCCCATCTTCAGTCTTCTGAAATAGAACAACTGCCAGCCTGGAATTTTGTATCCTGAAAAACTAAGTTTCCTAAATGAAGGAGAAATAAAGACTTTTCTAGACAAGCAAACACTGAGGGAATTTGTCAAAACCAGATCTACTTTGCAGAAAATACTCAAAACTGTATTATATATGAGTTGCCACAGTAGCCACCTACCAGTGTAAAACCACTCAAAAGCTAAAGCTTAGAGCTCAACTAAAACTGTACTATAAGTGATAAAACAAAGAAGTAAGGTACTACCCAACAGAATGAACAGAAGAGGATACCATATATTAATTCTATCGATCAACATGAGCGTATTGAATTTCCCACTAAAGAGAAATACACTGATCGAATGGATTTAAAAAAGAAATATATATATACACACACAAGAAATATATATATCCAGAGTCTCTGTCTGCAGGAAATGCATCTAACCCTCAAAGACTCATATAGATTCAAGGTGAATGGATGGATAATAATATTTCCTTCAAACAGAAACCAAAAGAAAGCAGATGTAGCCATTCTTATATTCTCATATCAGACCAAATTGACTTTAAATCAATAACAGTAAACAAAGACCAACATGGTCTTTATATAATGGTAAAAGGAACAATTCAACAAGAAGGTATAACAATTCTAACTATTTATTCACCTAACATAGGAGCTCTCAGATTTATAAAGCAACCCTACTAGATCTAAGAAAAGAGGTAAAGAGCATCATCATAATTGTCAGGAACTTTAATACGCCACTGATAGAATTGGACAGATTATGCAAACAGTAAATAAATAAACACTGGCCTTAAATGGGATAGTAGAACAAAAGGGCTTAATAGACATTTACAGAATATTTTACCCCAAAATGTGTAAAATGTATTCTTCAAGATTTATCATATGTTAGACCACAAAATATGACTCAACACATTCAAAAATATTGAAACCATACTATGTATCTTCTCACGCCGCAGTGGAATAAAAGTAGAAATCAGCTGCATAAGAAAAACCCAATTCTACACAAAGTTATAGAAATTAACTGGTGAATTATTATTGGATCAATAATGAAATTAAGATGGAAATCGAAAGATTTCTCTAACTGAATGACAAAAGGAACACTATCAAAATCTATGCGATTCAGTAAAAGCAGTCCTAAGGGGAAATAGCCTTAAATGCCTACATCAAAAATTCAGGAAGATCACAAACTACCAATCTACTAACATGTCTTAAGGAACTAGAAAAATAAGAGCAAACCAAGCCCAAAGCTAGCAGAATAAAAGAAATAAGGTCAGAGCAGAACTAAATGAAATAAAAAACATGAAAACAATGCAGATCAAAAAAACAAAAGTTGGTTCCTCAAAAAGATAAACAAAATTGGTAGACTTCTTGCTAGATTAGGAATAGAAGAGAAAGGACCCAAATAAACTTAATCAGAAATGAAAAAGTTGATATTACAACTGATATCACAGAAATACAAAATCTCTGTGAATATTATGAAAATCTCTATGCACATAAATTTGAAAACAGGGATGAAATGGAAAAATTTCTGGAAACACACAACCTCCCAAGACTCAATCAGGAAGAAACAGAATGCCTCCACATGTAACAAGCAATGAGACTGTAGCAGCATAAAAACCTTCCGAAAGGGGGTCCCTGAACCAGATAGATAGATTCACAGCTGAATTTTATCAGACTTGCAAAGAAGAGTTGGTATCCATACTGCAGAAATTATTCCATAAAATTTATAAGTGAGTCCTCCCAAACACATTCTATAAATCCAGGAAAGGACAGAACATTTTTTCATGATAGAAACCCTCAACAAACTAGGTATGAAGAAACACATCTCAAAATTACAAAAGCCATATATGACAAACCAATATCCAACACCATACTGAACGGGGGAAAGTTGAAAGCATTCTCATTAACAGCTGAAACAAGACCAGGATGCCCACTGTCACCACTTCTATTCAACATAATTTTGGAAATCATACCCAGAGCAATCAAAAAGAAATTAAGCGTATCCAAATTAGGAAAGAGGAAGTCAAACCACTTTTTGCTTGCAATATGATCTCATATCTAGAAGACCCCAAAGTTCCCACCAAAAGACTCCTGGAAGTGATAAATAAATTCAGCAAAGTCTCGGGTTACAAAATCAGTGTACATAAATCAGTAGCATTTCTGTATACCAATAACAATCAAACTAAGAATCAAATCAAAGACTCAGAAACATTTGAAATAGCTACAAAGAAAATAAAATACCAAGCATGTACTTAACTAAGGAGGTGAAAGTTCTCTACCAAAAGAACTATGAAATACTTGAGTAAAGAAAGATCATACAAACAAATGGAAAAACATATCATCCTTATGTATGGATAGAATCAACATTGTTAAAATGTCTTATATTACCCTAAGTGATTTAGATTCAGTGAGATCTCCATCAAAATACCAATGTCATATTTCAAAGATCTAGAAAACATAATTCTATGCTTTGCTTGGAACCAGAAAAGAGCCAAATAGCCAAAGCAATCTTCAGCAAAAGGAACAAATATGGAAATATCATTATTACCACACTTTGAAGTGGTATACTACAAAGATACAGGAACCAAAACAGCATGGTATTGGCACAAAAATAGAGATATAGACCAATGGAAGTGAACAAAAAATCCAGATTTAGAATCATCCACACATAGCAAACTAATCCCTGAGGAACTGGGGAAATGAAACCCTAATCAATAAATGGTGCTGGGACAATTGCAGAAGAATGAAACAGGATCCATGTCTCTCACCACTCATAATAATTAATTCAAGATAGATAAAATACTTAAATATAAGGCATGAAACCATAAGTATTCTAGAAGAAAATGTTGGAAAAACTCCTCTAGACATTGGTCTAGGCAAAGAATTTGTGACGATGATCCCAATGGCAATCACAGCAACAACAAAACTAAATAAATGGGACATGATTAAATTTAAAAGCTTTTATATAGCCAAGGAAATAAGCAACAGAGCAAATAGACAACCTACAGAATAGGAGAAAATATTTGCAAGCTATATACCTGATAAAGGGCTAATAACTAGAATTTACAAAGGACTTGAACAAGTCAACAAGACAAAAATCAAACAACTCCTCAAAAAGTGGGCAAAAGACATGAACATGTCTTTAAAAGAGGACAGACTAATAGCTGCATTTAGATGCCTCAAAGAACAAAAGAAGATCTACCATTTCATCCAGCAGTTCCACTATTGGTATTTACCCAAAGGAAAAGGAGTTATTTTATCAAAAAGACACCTGCACTCAAATGTTTATTGTAGCACAATTCACAATTCCAAAGATGTGGAGTCAACCTAAGTGCCTATCAATTCATAAGTGAATTAACAAAATGTGGTGTGTACACACACACCATAAATACTCAGCCATAAAGAGAGATGACTTAATGCCTTTTGCAACAATTTGAATGGCACTGGAGACCATTATTCTAAGTGAAGTATCTAAAGAATGGAAAAACAAACATCATGTGTACTCACTATTAAACTGGAACTAACCAACGAGCACACATGTATGTAAAGGAAAGTAAAACTCCATGAAAATCATGCAAGGGACTAGGGGAGGAAGAGATGGTCAAAAACCTAACAGGTGCAATGAACACTATCTGGGCAAAGGGAACACTTATAAGGCTGACTCCAGCATTATAGAAGTGATCCATGTAACCAAAAATATTTGTACCCCCATAAAATAAACATAAAAATATGTAAATAACTTGTATTCCTCCCCCCAATATGGCACTTTGTTTCTTGGGGTTGGGGAGATGGTTAAAAAGAACTTCAAGTGTTTAAAGAAATAACATATGTAAATCATATAGCCTTCCTATGACATGGAGATCTCTCTAAAATGAAGCCACCCTTGGTTACCCAGAGTGGCTTCCCAGATAGATAAGTAGGTCATTATATATGCACACGTTGAAATCAATTATTAGGAGTCATCCAATTAGAAAGGTTAGTAGAAAGTTCATCCTTGACATTGGTTGAAGTGTTAGCTTGCAAGTAGTGTAAAATCTCACACCCATCATACTTCTGGACAATAACAGGAGACAAAAAATGAACTTGTCTAGTCCACTTGGCAAAGAAAATCATTTTTTAAATCAAAATACTATGGTTTCTCATCTAATAAGAACTTAAGTTGTCTTGATATGTAATATTCCAAGGTTTAGGAATTGCCAAAACCTTCTTATAATGTGCCTCCAAATATGACTTTCAGGCCTCCATGCCAATCCAGCCTCTCCATTCCAGAATTTCTAACACTTTCCTAAGCTCAACCTTTGACCTTGCTGGAAGAAGATCTTTCTTTTTTTTAATACACAAAATTTCTCCCCAGGGACATCAAGTCATTCAGCAAAAACATGCTACCAGTTTCTTCAATTTTCTTCTGGGGGATTTCTTTTTTTTTTTTTTTTTGAGACGGAGCCTCAAGCTATCCCCCTGGGTAGAGTGCCATGGCATCACAGCTCATAGCAACCTCCAACTCCTGGGCTCAAGTGAGTCTCCTGCCTCCACCTCCCAAGTAGCTGGGACCAC
>CAUYQV010043869.1:0-25146 GCA_963574575.1 Galagoides demidoff | reverse complement strand
GTCGGTCCAACTGAAGATAAACATTGGAATCATTTAGGAATTCAGAAATGGGTTAGATGAGTACTTTTAGCCATGTAGAGTATAGTTGGGACTAGATTAAGTACTTTTAAGAACTAGAATGGAAGTATTTCGGATTGCATGCGAAAACCCCACACTGTACCCCAGAAGTGCATTAATGTACATAGTTACCATTCAATAAAATTTAAAAAAAAAAAGAACTAGAACAGAATTTCCAGGACCTAAGTAGATGAAATTCATAAAGAACCACAGGTTTTTCTTCAGAAGGTACCTGTCAATGACTTTCAACTGGTGTGCTGGAAAAATTTTTAAAGATCATTAACTGTTTTTGAAGGAAGTTCAAAGCACAGAAAATATATTCTTATTTTTATTCATTTTTTTAATCAACACAATTTAAGTGTGCCATGGAAGTGTAAAGTTCAAATATGCTGTAAGTTAGGAAAACTTGAACACTGGTGCAGGCGAACCAGGAGAGGGTCCTGTAGGGACTCAAAATAAAGAGCAGCTACCAGAGAAAATTTTCATTAAAGAGAGAGTATAATCTACAGCTTTAACTAATGAGCAACCATATAGAATTGGAGGGCATGTTCCTTTAAGAAATACATTGGAAGACAAATTGGATTATCAAGACTGACTTACATGGCACAATTACAGAGTTGGAACAAGTAGGAAGAGGGAGTCATCTTTCACTGAAAAAGTCTTTGTGGAAATTGAAGTAATGATTGAACTTAGATAATGAGTGGTTACTGCCAAAATAGAATTTGTCCCAAAGAAGGCAAATCGAAAAATTCACCCATAATTCTGAGGTAAGAGAAGTCTTAAAAATGATGAGTGAAGAAAAAAAGAAAGAGAGACATAGGAAGATAATTTCAGAAAAACAGTAACACAGGAACTGTGGAAGAGGACACAGACATAGTGATTGATGTGGTTTAAATGTCAGATGGAAAGTACCAAACTTCAGCATGCTAAAAAAAATTACAAACTATAAAGAGGATGGTATCACTAATTAGTCATGCTGAATTAAATGAGACCAACCTTTAGAGAAATATTAATATAATATTTGAATTTCAGGGGGATAAAAAAGGATCTTTTATATAAACAGATTACCAAAAATGAAGGACAATCTTCTAAATAAATCAAAAACTTTGAACAAAATAATACCAAACAAGACATCAAAATCCAGGGTGGGGGGGCATGGCTAAATTTATTCTTAGAGAATAATGTATTTTCCCAAATGTTTTCATTTACTAAGGAAGAACGGAAATTTTTGAATTGACAGTTAAATAATAATTTCAAAAAAATTCTTAGTACGCAAGCAATAAATAACTTTGTGCTTTTTTTTTAAAGCATATCCTTTTCATATTTTTGGTAATGTATCTGAGATAGGTTTCAAGATGAATTTCTAGGTCAAAGGGTAAATTTGTGTGTGTTCTCAATAGGATATTTGTAGGAGTTGAATCACTTTGCAGTGTCTCAGAGGCAAGATTTAAAAGAAGCCCATCTCCACAGCTTCCTCAACGGAGTGTGGGGTAAATCATTTCGGTTCTTGCCTATGGGATGGCTGGAGAGTGGATAGCAGCAAATCCTATGAGCTCTTTATTTTGAGCAAAGTTGAAATTTTATTCCCTATATCTGTGCACTTTTACATCTCTTCGTACAACTATACAATAGTAGATAAAATATGGCTTGAAGACCATAAGGGTGTCTTATCTGAAGAACTCAAGAGAATATCTGAAAATCTGTCAGGAGAAATAGGGGCATTTAATAAAAGGGGTTATATATAAAATAAATGCACACAATTCAATATCTTTATGCATAACAATAATATATGCTTAGAATTTATAATAAAAATTATTTGCATTAGCAATAAAAAATTCCCCCCATAAAATCCTAAAACAAATACACACTTTTAAAATAAAGTTATTGGAAAACTTTATGGAAATGTGGAATACTTAATGATAATACAGCGACCCATATTCGTAAATGGTAAATTTTAGTATTCTAAAGATGTGGAGTCTTTTCAAATTAATTTGCAGCTTTAAAAGAGTTTCAATCAAAATCCTAGAGGGATTCATTTATTCTCCTGTAGTAAAATCCATTGCTTATTTGAAAAAATAAATGATGCAGATGTTTGATTAAATTTTCAAAAAAGAAGCATAATTAAATGGAACTTTGTTACCAGTTATTTAGGTATTTATATAAAGTTATAGCAATTTGCACAGTCTGACGGTGGACCTAAAAGAAATATGGAGCTTAATGGACAAGAGATCAGAGAAATAGACCCAACTATTCAGTGTGACAGAGGGGCCACTTCAAATCAGGGGGACAATGTGTTGGCTTCCAATTTAGGAATTTTTTTTCCTAAAAAGTGGGAAAACGATCTCAAGCATCAGCCTGGATAGACCCATGGCAGTTAAGAACATTCATAGATTATATTGTTAAGGTGTTGAAACATCTAATTTTCTTTATTTCTCCATAAATGATAGTTGTTTATCTTTATATCTTTATTTCTTTTGATAGCAGAAAACTTGAAATCGCTATATTAAAGTAACTCAGTCTCTTCAGGGGAAATCCAATTCTCCCTGTCTCTGGAGATGATTCGAGATCTGGAGAGGGAGAAGGGGTGTGGGTGCATAGTTGCTACTTGTCAGAGTGGCTGCTGGGGAGAGGGAAGTAGTTCTTGGCAGAACTTTCTACCAAGCGTTCATATCTGTGCTGTCACCGCTGTGTCTACCACTGATGTCTGTTTCGTGGTTTGCTGCTTGTACAGCCAACACCGCATCCTCGGAAGCCACCCACTTGTCAAAACTGAAAGTCTCATTGACCCACTCTCCCATCCATTCCTTCACCCGTCCTTGGACACGAGAAGCTTTCCCATGCTCTTCAACACAGCGTTGGTGTTGACAACACGGGTTGACAAACAATGACCTTCTGGTTGTAGCTTTTTTGTCTGGCTCGTGAGCGAAGAATGGTGTTTATAGTTGGCATTGGTTGGAAAGAATCAAAAGAAGAGTAATGCTTTGTGACATCAAGAATTATATGAAATTCAAATTTCCGTGCCCACAAATATAAAGTGTTTCTGGAACACAAGCTAGCCCATCTGTTTGCAGGCTGCCTGTGGCTGCTTCCCCACTCCAAGGGCAGAGCTGGGTACCAACAAGACTGATGGTCTGCAAAGCCTAAAATATTTACTATTCGGCTCTTAGCAGGAAAAGTTTGCCATCCCTCGGTCTAGAGGATTCTGTGAGATCAGGCTCAGGCTTTCTCCCTTTGCCTTCTCACCCAGACAGACACTGCTGCTCCACCACTCTGTGGCCCACTAGGAGGAGGAGGCAGGAAGCTCTAGAAGCCTTCTTAGTCATCTTGGGCTTCACCATGGGAACAGAGGCCCATCTCTGCTTCGTATAGCTTCTCTGTGGTTTCTGCCATCTTCCCACCAAAGTCGTGGTCTGTGGGGCACGACCCACAGGTAGAACTCTCTTAATGGTCTCCAAGTTCTCTTTGGATTGCCATCTCTTTCCACATTTTCCCTTTACCTCACCCTAGAAAGAGTTGTCGTTTTCAATCTGTATGGTGAAAAAAATTATTATCTGTTATACACTTTTCTTAGAGACGCACGATACCTTTGAAATTAAAAAAAAAAAGAAGAGAGAAGCTTTCTCTAGTGCTTCAGGTCTTACCATTAAAAGACAAGGAATGTTAGATTTTCTTTTCTCTGGGTTCTCTCATGTCCTGTGCTTTCCGGAGTCATCTCCTCCAGCCTGAGTCTAGTCTGGAGCAGATTTTAATGGTAGAATGGTTTCTAGGTTAAATATGTAATTGAAAAGGGAAAGGCAACATTTACTAGCCCAAGATCTTCCCTGATACATTTTGATCATACACATTTGCCTTTAGCTCCTGTAGAAACCAGTGGGTCCTGCTGTTATAAAATCTGGAAATGACCTGGTAACATTGGCAGCATTTTCTAAGTGTTTGAAGGTTTGTGTAAAGGACTTCCAAGCGAGTACCCTCTAACAAGATATGTGAAAAGGAGGTATGATTTTTGTCTAAGAAAATGTATTGCTGTCTTTAAAAATAATTATTTAATGCACAGTAAAGGGATACAAAACATCAGATAAAAATCTATCTCCAGTTTGTTCTAATTTTGAAAAGCAGCATAAAAAGAACTATCCATTACCTCTGAATATCGTGCAACTGCTCATCTCATCTCAGAGAAAATAACGTGATATTGGTTGGGGAAGGTTGTGCCATATATTAGCAAACAATAATAAAAAGGATAGTTATTAAAAACAGAATATCTTAGAAAAGATACGTTGATTTCCTTAGAGGTAACATAATAAAGTAAATTTCAGATGGTTTAAACAAAGAGTTAATAGTAAAAAAAAACAAAACAAAAAAAACCAAAAACAGACGACAAAGAATGGCAACACGGGAAAACCATGACACAAAAACACAGAAGAAAGATCCGATGGGTGCTTAGCTTAAGATAGATGCAGTGTGCCTAGTCAAACACCCAGAACTTCTATGAGACGAGGAATCACCGCCATAAAATTAAAATTCAAACAATGAACTGGGAAATATATTTTCAGCCAAGAAATAATCTTAATATAAAAGAATTCTTAAGAACTGGTGAAAGAAATGATATTTTAATGGAAAAAAGTCACGAAGGACATAAAAATATTCAAAAGATATGTAATGATCAGAAAATACACATAATAACCAGAAAATACCTAAAATAATCTGTATCTTCACTGGCAAAGATGTTCTAAGTTAAAGAGCAACGCATATTTATTGCTTATCAAATCAGCATAGGAGTTGTAAAAGATGATCTCAATTGGCATGGCCAAATACCACTTAAGGAAATAAAAGGTGTTACCTTCCTGATGGCCTGTTTGCCAATATGTGTGAGAATTTTGAAAAGGCAGTACCGGGTTTCCAAGTAGAAGCTGTGAACCATCTGAGTAAGAATTGCTTGTGGGGCTTACTAGAAGATGCATATTTTTCTCAGACTTAATGAGTCAAAACACTTGGAATGGAGTGGCAGGAAAATCTGTGATTCTTAGGTACATCCAGAACATAATGAGGTTTATAAACAGTAGTGGGTGGAATTACTAGCTCCCCCAAATCCAATCATCATACACATTTAGGGTGTATAATAATTATACACACAAATGCTTATATTCCTTGTATATTTATAAAAGGAAAACACTAAAGTCATTCTAAACACATAAAGAGGGATGTAGTTAAATAAAGCATGTGGATTTTTACAGTAAGCACTACATATATAAGAAATCTGTTCCTCAAAGATATATCATGATATCAAAAAATGCCTGTGATATAATTTAAATTTATTTCTAAAAAGGGAAAAAGATTTTTTGTATTAACCTAATTCATAAAGCATGTGTTTACACAGATAAGGGAATTTTAACTAAAATTTCACATTGTATAGTACCAATGCAATCTTCTTCCAAATTTATATTTTTCTAGACTTTTAAATTTTTCTGCTTTCAAAACCAGGGCTTTTAATGTGAAGATATAAATTAGAATTTTCATAAAAACCATTATTTAAAACAGATTAGAGCTCTCTTTATGGACCAAAAAAAAGGGATATAGAACATTCTAGCGGACCCCGCAGTGCAAGGAAGCCTCATTACCAGCCTCCTGGGGTATCAGAATGTCTTTTATTATTTGTAATATGTGCTTGAGTCACCCACATACTCTGCTGCTTTTAAGCAAAACCCTTTTATCAACTTTCTAAACATAAGTATTATAGTGTCCTGCACCCCTGACAGTGTGACGGTCAAGTTTATTGGGGGAAAAGAATGGAAACCCCAATACTAGGGAGGAGGATCAGGCACATGGCGAGAAAAAGTTGACAAGGAAGGTGGTGGTTTAGATAGAAAAGACAAATTTGAGAATTATTTCCCAAATGAGTTTTCAGATGAAGATTTTCATATTTTGAAGTTATTTTCTACCCATCTAGGAAAAATAGGCCTTGGAATAATAATTTTATTTGACAGGGGCATAGTCAAAAACATCAAGACAGGAGGCTACGTGGCCAGCTCAAGGTCACGCAGAGAATATGGCCAAGGGGAATGCAAGCAGGCTGGCAGAAGTATATCAAGGAGTCACCTTTCAGCAGCCACCAGACAGCACTATAAACATCTCACTGTCACGTCATTTAATTCATTTTCCTTTTAAACCCCGAAATGTGTTTGATTTAAAGCCTTGTCTTAAGTAAAATATATGTCTCCCCTCTTCCTCCAGAGTTCATGATCTGCTCAAGCTGTTTGCTTTCTACAAGGCAGCACTGTAAGTTTATTCAAAAGGTAGTTAGGAGAAAATGGATCCCATTGTTTTACTATTTTTGATGAATAATTAAATTCTAGTCCATTAAATTTTTTTTTTGTTTCACTGCATTTCTCTATCTAGTACAAACATGTTCAAAGGAAAACATGAGGGTGGTTAATCAGAAGTATGATAAATTGGTGTCATAAATCAGATGTTATGAACTGGTGGCCAAGAAGATGTGACTGCCAAGGTCAAGCCACAGATGTTTTTAATAACAGCATTGGGTCTGAGGAAGTCAGGGGACTGTCATTGTTCCATGAGTCTCATCTATAAGATGGAAAAGCCTCCTGTGAAGATGAGGTGAGCCCGGTGTAGTTGTGCAGAGCTTTGCATAATGCCTAGGGCGTCACTGGTTCCTGTGAGGGGCTCATGACTGCAATCCTGAGTAGCCATAGAAGTAGAAAAGGGAAAATGGAGCAAAGTGTAGCTTCACGCATCTCCCAGCGATATCAGGCAGGTGACTTGGCCTGGAACCTTGTTCTCCATGTGGGAGGGTGCTGCACTTTGAAACACATTTTAGGAAAGATTGGTTTGGTGAAGTGGGAGGAGCCAGCGTTTGGCATTGGGAAAGACTCCTGTTCTGACTCTTTTACTATTTTTATGTCTGAGATCAATCTTTGCAGTGTTCACGCCCTTTTACCTGTTTTCATTTTCTTGAATGTCTGAGCTAGTATTTTCAGTATATTATGGTTTGAAGATTCTTTGGTTTTTTTTTTTTTTTTGGAGGATGGAGCTTATGGTGGGCCAAAAAATAGCCCCTTGAAAATTTTCACCTTCTAATCTCTGTGAAGATGTGATGGTGAAAGAACCTTAGTGGATGTGATTAAGTTAAAGAATATGAGACGGGAGATTGTTCTGGATTAGGGGGTGGAGAAGTTCTGGATTATGCAGTGTGCCACCTTCCGAATCTCCCTCTGACACTTCCACCTTCCTTATAAGAAGAGTGTCAGAGGGAGGTCTGGAAGGTGGCACACTGCAAGCTTTGAAGATGAAGGCGGGGGCTGTGAGCCAAGGAATGCAGGTGGCCTTTATAAGTAGAAAAGGCAAAACATAGGTTCTCCCCTCGAACCTCTAGAAAGAACACAGGCCCACTGACACCTTGATTTTAGGCCTGTAAGACCCATTTTGAACTTTTGGCCTCCAGAACTATAAGATGTAATAATCCATTTGTGGAGTTATAAGCCACATAAGTTTGTGGTATTTGTTACAGCAGCAATAGGAAACGTGTACTAAGCTAAACCCAATAATCTTAACAGTAAGAGTTGTAAGTTCAGCTGCAACAGCAGTCAAGACTGTGATCCATGTGAGTGCAGGGTGCAAAGAAGCCCCCAGGCAAGGAGGAGGTTTGTGGCAGAAATCAGCATACTCTCCACCCAGTAATCCAAGTGTAGGGATGCTGCTGCCTTTTCAAGATGCTGAACCATCTAGAGCTCTAAAAATGTGAATTCCTGGCTTTCACATATTGGCAACTAATTCAAAAATTTTGAAAATAATGGGTAGCCAAACAATCCAGAGTTGGGGATCAGAAGAGGCCCTGGTTGGGAGAGGGTTTTACTTTATGTGATATTTCATCTCTGTTAAGTTTTTTTCATCTGTTTTGATTATTTGCTATGAGTCTCTTTGAGAGTTTGTGTATGTTTTGGTCTCCTCAAAGAAAGTCTATCATGCTCTGTTAGTGGGAATCACCAGGATTTCTTCCTCTGGTGATAGAGACAAGAAATGTGTATTTGTCCTTAATTTGCTTAGCAAATGCTTGACATTTACTTGTTTGGAAAAGTAGAATAAGTCATCAGGTCATTTTGTGCTATAGCAAACACACAAATACACAAATAGACTGGGTGGGAATTAGAGCATAATCATAATTCATCACCCCCAAGTAAAGATTCTACATATCCCCAGTAGTTTATGATTTTAATGATCTTGTACTACTTGGGAGGTTCTATAAAAAACAATAAGAGATTTTTTGCTGGGCCCTTTCTTCTCCCCTCCCCCTTTGGTCATTTCTTGATCTTATTTCACTGTAATTCTGCCATCCTTTTCTGTCTCTTCTTTTTCTGTGTGTTTCATTCTCCCATTGTATTTATACCCCTCACTTTTTCTTTCATTATTTGGAATCATTCTTATACTTATCAGTATTGGTTTTTATTTCACCCACGAATCTTAAGCCCCCGTTCAGAAATATCCAACAGTAAGTAAAGTTTACCTTTCTTTGTGAATGGTAGGAATTTATTGCAGACTTACTGCAGAAAATTTCCACTTTATTAAGCTGACAGATTCTGCTTGGAGGCATAGTACCCTGTGAAATTCTAAATTTGATTTAAAGGTCAGAGGAAAAGCCTAGCACCTGCAATCTGCCTTTGAATTGTTTTTGTAACACTAAATAGAGCCTACACGGAGAAGAGATTGCAATTGGTCAGCAGAAGGCATGCCAATCACGGCCTCTCTCAATAATCTCTTTGCCTTGAACCACACCAAGAGATGAAGAAAACTGTGAGATTAACATGATCTTGCAGAATGTATGAAATTTCAGGTTCCATTAGGTATATCAGTTGGATGGGCCACTTTGTGAGAAGGGAGAGGAATGCATAATTTCTCTGAAAACAGGAGAGAAGCCTGCATTACAGTTGTCAACCACAGGCTATTTCCATTTGTTTACATAAAATGATGACTTATTGAAAGGATATACATATTGAACAAGCTTTATTTTTCTTTGTACCTGAAGACATAATTGCTTACCTGAGCACCGATGATAAAGGTAGGGAATCCTCTGCTTCCAATTGATGTCTGCTATCACAGCAGAAATAAAACACCTTCTTAATTAAAATTATTTCGTGCATAATCAAGCCGTGCATTTTAGTGGTAGGATAGCTTAGTGAAACGTTTATATTTAGCGTGTTAACCCCTTAAAATATTCGACCTTAGTTGTCTGACAATGGATTCTTTGTAAAGGTGTGTGAGAGAAGACAAAGCAAACCCAGGAGACTTCTGAAAGCTGTCAACATGAGGGCTACCAGAAACCAAGAATCAGACTAAAGCGTGAATGCAGAGCTTACAATACCATCTGGTAAACGTAGCGTGACCATTTCTTTGTTTACTGTACATCTTTCTGATGAAGGGTGGCTCTTCAAAGGTCTTGAGGTAGGAAGATAAGAAGGTGCCAGTGGAGGTGGTGGAGGCTTCTGGCTATGCCAACTAAACAATTGTATGTGTCAAAATCTACATCACCTGGTTGTATACTCTGCCTACAATAACTCACTGACAAAAGACAGTCGAAAATTAGGCTCTCAATGACAGGGCTCAGAGAGGTGGCACATCAGGGCTTTACCAGGGTCAAAAACAATTGTCATCTTCCTGCTGCTTCTTTTTTTTTTATTGAATGGTAACTATGTACATTAATGCACTTCTGGGGTACAGTGTGAGGTTTTCACATGCAATCCGAAATACTTCCATCAAACTGATCAACACAGCCTTCATGTCATTTTCTCAGTTATTGTTTTAAAACATTCTGATTCTACTCTTAGAGAGTTTCACTTGTACCCCTGTAAGATAAACCTCAAAAATAGTCCCTCCAATCCCCCTCCCTCCCCTATTATGAAACTAATTTATACCTTTTATATGAAAGCTATAACCAAATAGCCTAAGAATGTGGGGAGGGGGGAGGGAGAAGGAAGGGGGGGAATGGAGCCAGAATTCTTGAGTTTAAATTCCAAATCTGTAACTTACTAGCTATATTTCCCTGGAAATATGTTAAGCCTCTCTTTGACTTAACTTCAATTTTTTCTAAAATGGGGCTAGAACTTTCCTCATTGTTGTCCTGAGAATTAAAAGGGGTTATGTGGATAACATTCTCAGAATTGTACTTGGTACCTGAAATGCAGAGCAGAGGTTGTTGTCATGCTTCTGGTTCATGGCCTTTCTGTACATTTCCTGACCAGCAGCAGACATCACCTATTACTTTTTGGAGAGTTAATTCTAGGGGGGTCAAATAGTCTTTGTGACAGCATGGCAAATCCTGAGGTAAAAACCATCCGAGTGAGATAAAACCACACAGATTACTTTCATTCATTGATTAAGTACAGTCATGTATCAATGATGGAGTTACATTGTGAGAAATTAATCATTAAACAATTTTGGCATCATATGAACATTGTAAGGTATATTTACACAAACCTAGATGGGTGTGTGTGTGTGTGTGTGTGTGCACATGTGTGTATTTTATATGGAAAACCAATGCCCCAGCACCATCACTGGGTTTATGTACCCCAGAAGTGCATTAATCATTAACCCTACTGGAGCTACAATTTCAGTATCAAGCACCATATGCACGTGTAAAGTTTCTATATATGCTCCATTATCATCTCCTGGGACTGCTGTTGTATATGTGTACCATCATTGACCAAAATGGCATTATGTAATACATGACTATAATTAGTTTCCTGGCTTTGTTGGTACATTGTGTGTGTGTTAAAGATAACTCTAAAACACATGATCACACAATGCTGAAGTTGGCACACCTCTGGAAGATAGAACTATTTTCTTCCAAGTGTCACTTATAGGTCTTCAGGATCTTCTCTGGGGCCCTAACCCTTCAGATAATTGGTTTTATTTGTTCCTTCAGTCCATGCCTGTTTGCTCCCCTTTTCTGTGCTTATCTCTCCTTTTCTAAGAATTTCATTGTTACACAAATTCCTAGAAAATTTGACTTCTGTTTTAATCCAGTTCTCTTAGCTTGAAGTCTAAATAGCTTCTCTCACACACTCCCATTCCGTATTCTTCTCCTCCATCAATTCTGATTCAGCATGATTTATCTTCTTAGAGAAACCTCTGTCAGTCCTTTCTAGAGGTACAGTGTAAACATCCACTCCCAAAAAGTTTCTCTGAGTGAATATGAGTTTCCTGACTATGAATATGTCCTATTTATAGCTATGTCCCAATGATTAATGACAAAGCCTGACACTAAATAGACAAGAAATATTTGATGAATGAATTTATAGAAAAGAGTGCTTTATCTCTACCAGCAGTATATTTCCTTTTGTTCATGTTCTTCTCTTCTTTTGTGCCTATTTCTGTACTTATTTTTTTTTCTTTTTAATGTTGGTGAGTTCATTACCACTTAGTTCCTTCACTGGTAGTGACTTGCTAAATATTTTCTTCAATTCCACTCTTTACTACTATGTGTTATTAACAAAGCTGTTCATTCCTAGCCAGGCATATATCACTCACATCTTTAAAATTTGGTTTTAATATAGGATACTAATGTACTAGAGAAACTCTTAATCAATAAGTAGGTTCTAATTACAAGCCAAATGTTCTATTTCCAAACAAATTTATCATGGCCTTTAAGGAGAGAATATTTATTATATATAATTATTGTAGAGGGAAATTCCATAGTAAACAATTTCCATCTTTTTCTCTAGTCTATATTTATTTATCAAATCATAATGAAATAAATACTATAAAGTTAATATTTGATCAATAATCCTAGGTAACTGTGGAAAGTGCAAACACAAAGAGCATAGAGGATGGAAAAATGCCATACACTGGTGACATTTAACAAGAAAGTAACTGGAACCTGTAGTGTAGTTAGATATTTCACATGACAAATTGATGAAGAGTCTCAGTCTTTACCATGGGGAAAAAGAGCACCTAATAAATGTCATGAGGAGTCAATAAATTCATCTCTTCTGATACTGAATTTCTGAAGATTTATGGGTTATTACCTTTAATAGGCAGGGGAAAAATAGAGTCCCAACTTGATCTGCTAGAATATTCTGCAGTGGGCTTCTGGAAAAGGGTGCTCAGCCTAGATGGTAGGTTTGGCCTGAAGGGAGAGAGATTTCCACTGACTGCTCATAAAACAAAGTTGACCCGATTTACTTCTGCATCTAACATTCCTGTGTGGGTTACCTCTACTTAAAAATCTCTTTTTTTCTTTCAAAAAATTCTTGCTTTTTTATGACATAAACAGTTTAAAACATCTTCTGTAGCTTTGATGAAGCATTACATTCCTTTTTTAGAATGTTAAAATTGCTGTTCTCAAATGGAAACAATTTTTACATCAAAGAGCTTGAATTCAACGCAGAGGGGAAAAGAGCCAAATATGTAAATAATTCTAGCAGGTGGCACTGATATTGGCAATGCTGTCTCTAAAAATGAAAAGTTAAGAGATATGTGGCTTTTAAAATAATTCCAGAAGTTTCACACCTTCATTGTAATTATCTGAACATTCAAGTTAAAGTATATGTTAGCCTGAATGACATGAAGTGATAATTCAAATCTCTCCTTAACTTTATATAAATTCAGATGTTTAGAAAAATCTGGTTAATTGACTTCATTTTTACATTCTTCATCCAGATGCTTAGCAGAGCAAATTGTCTCCAAAATATTTTTGATGAGGAGAAAGGAAGAATGTCATCTCAGTTTAATACATTTAAAGTGTTAGGGTACTAACAGGTGATACTCAGAGTCTGGATAAACTCTTAGAGAAACATCTAAGATCCTCTTTATATGATCTGTAATCACTATTCACTACCTCTTTGTCAGCAAACATTGGTTCAGTTAGAATGCAACATTTTAACAAAAAAGACGGCTAAATATGAAAGAAAACTCTGACTTGACAATTGAAAGACAGAAAGAAAGAAAAAAAGGCCCTGTGGTAGTGTTGACTCAATGGGCAATGAAATTCTCAAACCATTCAATTTCAGCATTTCTCTTGTCTAAGTACATCTGAAAATAGAGTAAGTGAGGTATGGGTGAAAGAAGGGAAGAGATAAGAAGGAAGAAAGAAAAGAGAGGCTAGAAGGAAGAGAAACACAGGTTGATTTAATTCAAATAAGAGGACTTCTACTTCAGTATAACAAAGAAAACCAGTTTAGACATTTTCATGTAACTTAGACTTCTATTAAGACCATTTGTGATTGGGTCTAATTGATAAATGCGTCTGGTTCCAAGGCCCACCCTCACAAGATTGATATAAGGAAAGGAGATCTGAAAGTATCTACTCTTCTCCAAATATGGGTTGCCTAGCCAGCCCTATTTATTTATTTATTTTTATTAAATCATAATTGTGCACATTAATTTATTTATGGGGTACAATGTGCTGATTTGATATACAAGGTGGAAAGTTTATACCAAAATTGTTAACATAACCATCACCTCACTTATTTGTTGTGGTAAGACATTTATACTCTACTCTTAATAGTTCTGGAATCTACCATTGCATTGTGTACATTAGGTGAGGTTCCATCAAATTCCCTCCATTTTCATGGCCTTCCCCCACCCCTTCCCTCTTTCTTTGTGGACTATAATTGTGTTTTATCATTTGTATGAATGTGTAGGTGATTATACCACCAGCCCTTTTAAGCAAGTTGATGGAAGGTCTCAAGATAAAAGCTGATTGAATTAACCATTCCTATTATGCAAACTGGGGCAACCCACAAGACACTAATTTGACCAAAATGTCTTCTTGTTCCTTTTCTTTCTCTCTCTCTCTCTCTTTCTCTTTCTTTTTCTCTCTCTCTTTCTTTCTCTCTCTCTCTTTATTTCCTTCTTTTCCTTTATTTCCCCAAACAGAAGTGAATAAGCATCACAAAGTGACTAAAACCCAAGTATGGGCAAGAGGACACTATTCTTACAGCTGAGCTGGAATAGAGATCAAAATGTAACTTTTCATTTTTCACTGAATAATGAAATCTCATTACAAAGGATAAAACAGAACTCTTTGACAGTCATGTAATGGCCAATACAGTGGATTAAAAGGGTATCTGATAATAGAGAAGAATAGAAATAAATTTAAGAAAATGAGGCTACCAGCTCAGGATATCAGTAAAAATTTAAACTAATGTTGACAGAATGAAGAAAATAGCCTATGCCTGCATGAAAAAGCACATCCATAACAGTGTTTCATAGTCCTTTATGCGAGAATAGTTGGGTGCATCACTTCCCTGTTAAGTCAGCTCTTCAAAATTCTAAACTAAGATTTTTATGCTATGTGAATATAGTTTTCTATTTCCTTGGTGACAAGATAGATTTCACAGATGAACTAACTCCACAAAACATTTTAATCTGGTAATTTTATTCAGATTTTCTTTGTTTGTTTTGCGGTGTGTATGTGTCTTTACTAACAGAATACAGATTAGGAAACCACAAGTAATTGTGACCTCAGCTCCCATTACTTAAAAAATATGATCTATGTGATTACTTTCTAGTTCCATTCATTGGTGGGGGGAAAAAGGCTTTTTAATGTTGTTGTTAGTTTAAGAAAATCACTTCAAAATAACAATTATGTCTCTTAGTACTTAAAAACACCTAATCCATGAGTATTTCAGTCCAGCCACCCAAAGAAACATTAGGTTAGTTTGTTTCTATGCCAAGTGCACAAGCTTGTTGAATTTATTTCCTTTTATTTGCCCTTCTCAAATTCTATCTTACACAGAAGTCTCCAAAGTCAAGTTTCTCTGATCTGACATGACCATGAGAACCCAAGTTCTCGTTATTTCTGGAAATATCCTGAAAACCTACATTTAATAAGGTTGTATCTACAGAAAACTGTCAAAAAAAATAAATAAGGCCTATTGAGACCAAATCATGATCCTTTCACATTCATAAATTATATTATATGTGCTCAAACTAACAAGTTGTACTAACTGGTAAATGCTAATGAGTTTAGCCTAAAGACCCTCACACTGCATCTTGAACATTCTAAGTGGTAAAATGAGAATGAAATACAGAATGATTGATTTGCTTTTGCACAAAATGATCATTCCTTAGAAATAATTCATCATCACAGTACATGCAGGTGTTATACAATGAAGACTTAAAAAGAGGAATTAAAAGAAGAAATACCTATTATGGATCTTTGATAAAGAAACACATTTTATGGTTTGGATTGAGAACCTGAGTTCATTTACATTTAGGTCAACTGACTCCTTTGAACGTATTCATATAATTCCTATAAATTTAAAAGCTTAAGACTATCCAATGGGAAAATGCCAATATTGCTCTCTTCGAAATCACTGAGAGAAATCCTGCCTCCATTCAGGAATGCAAAACAGTTTTGAAATTGATATGCTTCATCATTAAGCATGAATACTTGACAAACTCCTTTGATTTCATCAGTTGTAAATCTCTGCAACACCACAAGAAGCCATTTATAGAATTAAGCTATTGATTGTGCTAATCTATACAGTTAGTTACTAGAGGCAGCCTAATAAGTAGATATGGCTGCTACAGTGTGCTTAAGAGGTACCATAGAAAGCTGCAATCAAAAAGTTAGTTTCTTTCAGCTAAGCATTCCTATCTGCTTGAGTTCTGTATTAATATAGCAATATTCTTGTGTAGGAACACAGCCCAAGATATTTTTCATTCATTAATTAATTTGCTCTTTTAATAAATATACTGAGTTTCTACTATGCACAACTTACTTTGAGAAAATTCAAAAATGAATATTATCTGATTCCTACTTTCAAGAATCTTATTAACATAGGAAAGAAGGTATGATACACACACATATAAAAATGAATTGGAATGGGGATCAATTATCTGGTAATTAAGAGGACAAATGCACAATAGAAGAGCCACCTATTAGGAAGAAATGATTAGAATGAGGAATTTCCAGAAAGGCATGAGAGGAAACTGATATAGAAGGAAACCAAACACATTGTAATTTTGTATGTCATAACTACATTCTTTTATTTTACCTTCCTTCCTACCTTTACCTTACCTTATTTCCAACCAATATAATATGGGAAGGTAAAAATGCAGCTAGGCGTCAAGCATAACCAGCTTTTTCTAAGCAAGGATGTCAATGTAAGGGAATTAAATGGCTTAAATATCCAGTTCAACTAAAAAATCATCAGGCTCAGGGGATTAAACTACAGCTGTACAAATGAGCAACTCTGCCCTAGAACTCTCACTTTAATCTGTGATTATTCCTTACCAGTCTATAAAAAGACAACAGAAAATAAATCAGCCTGACAAATGCATGTAACTTGCAAGAAGTATAAATTAGACCTCGGTGAAAATGATGAATTTAGAATTCAGATGGCAATTGAAAATACGTAAAGGATTTTCTGTTTTCCATTTCTCTCTTAATTAGACTTTTCAATATGGCAGATATTTATTATTAATTATTATTCTTTCATAAAACCATAACATCCACAGAATTTGGCTAAAAGAAGAAACTTATGAATCTCTAGTGACATTAATACACATCCCAATAACAATTTAAAGTCTCGCAGTGACACCAGGTGAGTAATAGTCATCAACATTGTTGTGAAGATTGATGATGTTGATGAAGACTCATAATTACATGAAAGACAACTAAAAAAGTGACACGAAGGCTAAGTTAACCAATTTAATGAAAATATTTCAAATTGTATATGAAAACACCACACTGTACCCCATGATTGCATTAATGTACACAGTTATGATTTAATTTAAAAAAAGGCAACCATTGGCTACAAAAGTATACCCAATTTTCCTAATTCAGCTATAAGATGTACATAATTCTAAAATTTTTAAATATGATCTATAACTTTTTTTTTTTTGAGACAGAGCCTCAAGCTATCCCCCTGGGTAGAGTGCCATGGCATCACAGCTCATAGCAACCTCCAACTCCTGGGCTCAATCAAGTCTCCTGCCTCCGCCTCCTAAGTAGCTGGGACCACAGGCACCTGCCACAATGCCCAGCCATTTTTTGGTTGCAGCCATCATTGTTGTTTGGCAGGTCCTGGCTGGGGATTCAAACCTGCCACCTTAGGTGTATGTGGCTGGCGCCTTAGCTGATTGAACCACAGGCACCGAGCCATGATCTATAATTTTAAAGCTTCCCACAATTACAAAGATTTCAATGAGTAGTTCCACAGGTAATTGCTACATTAAGAATCGCATTATATAGTTTATACACACACACACATATATATATATGAACACACACGTATACATATATACAGACATTTTAGAGCTAATGTCTAAAATACGCTTCTCCTATTAGAAAAAAGTAGAGCTATTACATAATAATAAAACATTATTATTATCATAAACAACTTTTTATTTATTTTACTTCAAGGAATTAATGAATTTTTTCAAGGTTTTTGAGTTCTATTCTTCTAATATTCAGTTATACCTGGTTGCTTCCAGTCATGATTATTACAGAGTTTTCTTGTGCAAAAAATTACAAAACAGTGAAAGAAAAACATTATATAACTGTTAAGTTTAAAAGTAAAACATTTATTTCTTTTGTTCTTTTCAAGATATATTGATAAATAACTTCAACATATGGGAAGGGCAACATCCTAGTGATAAGAAGTTTCCTTCTGACTAGAATGTTTAAACAAATAAATAAGTAGTGTTTTATTGAATAAATTATTTCAATGCTTTTAAAACATTTATTAAAAATCTGAGTAAGTTAGCTAAGTGACTAGAGAAAAGTGAATATAAGTCACATCATATTTAGCAGAATACTTGTTGAAGTAACTGCATTCATTCATTTATTCATTCACAGTGTCAAGCACTATCCTACACATTGGGGATAGAGTGTCCCTTTTCTCAAAAATAATCTATAATATTGAGGGGTAAGGAGTATCACTGAACAAGTGCAATCAAGGTTTTGCCATGGGCTGCAGCCTCTTTTGAGTATTAAAGTTCTCTTCCAATCTCATGGAATTGTTGGTAGAATTCAATTTCATTGCAGATGTAGAACACATGGTGGCTTGCTTCTTTAAACCCATCAGAAAAGAGAGTTTCTGCTATTGGAGTCTCTGACCTCTACATTCTCTTTTATTTTATTCACTGTATATTTGTCTATTTTTGTTGTTGTTGAGATAGGGCCTTGCTCTGTCACCTGGGCTGAACTTCAGTGGCATGATCATAGCTCACTGAAAATTCAAACTTCTGAGCTCAAGCAATACGCCTGCCTCAGCTTCCTTAGAAGATGGGACTACTGGTGCCAGTTACTACATCCTGCTACTTTTCCTTTTTCTTTTCTTTTCTTTTCTTTTATTATTTTATTTCTTTTGTAGAAATTGGGTCTTGCTTTTGCTCAGGCTGGTCTTGAACTCCTGGCCTCAAGGAATCCTTTTATGTTTGACATCCCAAAGTGAAAGAACTACAGACATGAGCCACCATATCTTAACCTAAATCCTCTTTTTAAAAGTTCATCTGATTATGTCAAGCTTACCAAGCATAATCTCTCTTTTGACAAACTCGAAGATACCTGATTAGGGAATTTAATTCAATCTGAAACATCTCTTGACCTTTGTTGTGTAACATAATGTAATCCATGAATGGCATCTCACCACTTTTACTTTATTCTATTGGTTAGGGGCAATCCATAGGCTCCACCTGTACACAAGAGAGGGGGATTATACAAGGATATGAGTTATTTGGGTTCACCTTAAGATGTGTCTCCCACAAGCTAGTTTGGAGGAAATTAGTTCTATACAAAATGTAGATAGCATTTTGAGGACATGAAGGAGTCTAATGTGGCTGCAATGGAGTGAGTGAAGAAAGATAATTGAGACATGAAGTTAGATAAGGGAGCAAATCTGATAGCGTCCAAGAGGTGCATACAATGACCACCTCTGAGTGAGATGAGAATGATTAAAGTGTACTCAACAAAGAAGTCATGTGATTTGACTTTCTCTTTAAAAGTTCATTGAGGCTTTTGTGTTAAGAACAGACTTAAGTGCAAGAGTGATGATTAGAAGAGATGATGAAATTAATTTTATCATCAGAAAAGAGGTAGTCCACTAATATACAAAGCCTCTGATTTTATATGATTAGAGCCTTTGAAGATTATTGTATACCTAAGGGACAAAGTCCTTTAAGACAAAGTATGGCTAGGCAGGCCCCCCTTGGGGTTATTTGGTTATTAAAATGTTTTATGTAATAAGGAAATTAATTACATAGCATTGGATCTCATTAACATTGAGGTTATTTAATTATTGAGGTAGTTGTAACTATGAATCATGGGTTTTTAGACTTAGGAAGAATTGTAAAAGTCCTATCAAAAGGCAGTAACATTAGTGAGAGAGTAGACTAAAATATCTAAGCTTTTGCTCCCCCAGAAAAACATTAAATGATCAAGTTGATAAAATAACTTTATAAGTTATTGAAATCAGTTAAAGATCTACAACAAACAAATGAGCACTCAATTAAGAATAAGTCACATTCAAAATCATAAAAACATTGTGGCTTTTAAACTCATTCTTGGCTCACTTCTCTTCTGGTGTGAGGAGATGTGGTTTCAGAGAAGTAGGGTACCAATCCCCAGTTGCTGTCTGTGAACTGAAAAGAGCAGAGAACATTGAATTTGCAATGTACTCTAAAATAACTGTAGAAAATCAATGGGTTCAGTATCTCTGTCACCTAACTTAGAGCTAAGATGGCCAAAAGCAACAGATTCTCAGAATAAGGGGAGTACAAGGAAGCCTCTGACATAACTTGAAAAACCACAAGGGAACTATAGAGTCCAGAAACCTGAGGCAAGAGATTATTTATGAAGGATTGCAATAAAACAGCTAATGAACCTAGAAGAATCAATGGTTATATTCTTAGTAAAAAATAAATAAATAAATAAATAAATAAATAAATAAATAAATAGATTTTAAAACAACCATATGTATATGAGGAGATTAGAAAACATACAGACAGACTTCCAGAGACAAATTAATGCTCAGAGAGGCCTGAGAACATTTAAGCCTTAAGACTGAACTGACTGGTGGAGGTTGTCACTTGCTGTGGATCAATTCATAAAGATACGAGAGTTTGCTACTTTTTTTTCCATATGGACAATTTTCAACAAAAGATCACAAGGAACACAAAGAAACACGAAAGCATGTCTATTCAAAGCACAAAATAATCTCCAAAACCTATCACTGAAGGTATAGGTTTTATAATTATTAGGTAACTTTAAAACAATTGCCATAAACATGGTCAAAGAGTTTAACAAAATGGGCAAGCAAGTAAAGAATATCAAGAAAGTTATACACAAACAAAATGAAAATATCAATATCAACAAAGATATAAAGGATAAAAATGAAACAGAAAATCAGTAATTGAAAAGTATGATAACTGAAATTAAAATTTTACTAGATGGTTGATCAGTGGACTCCAAGATTCAAAACAAAGTCGAACAGAAGTCATTTAATAATAAAGAAAAGTAAAAAGAACAATAAAAACATATGGAATACTATCAAGAAGACCACTGTAATCATTATGGAAATTCTAGAAAGAAAAGAGAGAGGGAAAGGTAAAAAGAGATTAATTATTTGAAGAATTAATGACCCAGGGTGGTGCCTATGGCTCAAGGAGTAGAGCGCTAGCCCAATATGCTGGAGGTGGTGGGTTGTAACCCAGCCCTAGCCAAAAAAAACCTGCAAAAATAAAAAAATAATAACCAAAACACTTCAAATTTAAAGAAATATGTAAATATACAGATCTGAGAAGCTCAAGTAGAATAAACTAAATAGTAGCAACATTACTTACAAAAGTCAGAAGGCAGAAAGAAGGGGTGTTCATGGACAGATGAATGGATAAACCAAAGGTGGTATATATATACACATATATATTTACATGTAACGGAATATTATTCAGTCCCCAAAATGAAGGAAATTCTGATAATGTTACAATATGGATGAACCTTAAAGATATTAGGGTAAGTGAAATAAGCCATTCATAAAAAGATACTATATTTTGCCATGTATAATGTGCTTCCCAGTATAATGTATGCTTTTGCCCAAATTTTAAGAGAAAAAAAATTGTTTTACTTTTTAATTCAAAATTGTATTTGTTTACGTCCCACCAGTCTTTCATATGAAAATGTGGGTGATTATGGTTTCATAATAGTATTGAGTACATTGGATATTTTTTTCCATTGTTGAGATAATTTACTAAGAATATGTTCCAGCTCCATCCATGTAAACAAAAAAGAGGTAAAGTCGTCATACTTTTTATGGCTACATAATATTCCATGGTGTACATACACCACAATTAGTTAATCCATTCATAGGTCAATGGGTGCTTGGGCTGCTTCCATGACTTGGCAATTATGAATTGGGCTGCAAAAAAACATTCTCCTGCCTAATGTGTACTAAGAGAAAGACTCCACTTTTCATTGGCTAAAAATGTTTTCATTGTAAGTTCATCATAAATTAATTGTAAGTCCAAAAAAATAATTATCATATTCCAGGATATCATTTCATATATTGGTATCATTTTTGCTGTCTAGAGTTGCACTTTAACACATAAGCATAAATTAAAGAACTAAAAACCTTTATATAGATATGGAATTAGTACTACATATGTATAATGTGCATCCTTATTTTTTCCATTAAAAATTTGGGCAAAAAATGTGTCCATTTTACACAGAAAAATACAGTAAATGCTGCCTGATTCAATTTATATGACATATCTAGATTAGTCTAACTCATAGAGACAAAAAGTGTTTTTCAGGGGTCCAGTTAAGGGGGGAATGGGGAGTTATTTTGTTATTTCAAAGTATTATGTGGGTCCAAATAATTTTGGTCACATTGATCATTTTTATAATGCTTGATTCATGCTTATAAGTGTGCCCATCACCTGGATAGTTTTCACTGTACCCATTAGAGAGATTTTTTGCCTATCCCCCTTGTTTAATTTTAGTTAAGTTTTGCTTCCCTCTAAGCACATGTACGCTGTTCATTTAGTCCCAACTTAGTAGTGAGTGCATGTGATGTTTTATTTTCTCATTCTTTAGATACTTCACTTGGGATAATGGTATCCAATTCCACCTAAACTATTGCAAAAGGCATTAAGACATACTTTTTCATAGCTGAGTAGTATTGCATGGTATGCACATATCATATTTTGTTAATCTATTCATGAATTGATAGGTACTTTGGCAGAATCCACATCTTTGGGGATTGTGCAGCAATAAACATTTGAGTACAGGTTTACTTTTGATAAATTGAATTCTTTTCTGTTGTTAGACACCCAGTAGTATGATTGCTGGGTCCAAAGTAGGCCTCCTTTTATTTTTTTATGGTGTCTCCATACTGTTTTCCAGAGATGTTGTACTAATTTGCTAACAATCAGCAATGTATATGTATTCCTTTCTCTCAGCATCAACACTACCATTGAGGAGGTAGTGTTATCATTTTTAGTGGGTTCAGAGTATTAGGTAGGGAAGATGAAATAAGCTCTAGAGATGGATGATGAAGATGGTAGCATTATAACGTGAATGTATTCAGCACCACTTAACTGTACACATAAAAACTGTAAAACTTCTAAAATTTGTGTTATATATATTTTACCACAATAAAAAGTTAAAAAAAACAGATAAATAAATAAGTATATAAAATCATCTAGGCCAATCTGATAACCCCAATAGGAATTTTAAAAATTACTTCTGACAGAGTATTGTCCAGCCTTGCTTGGATACCTGTCTTTTCCAATATGATGTACTCATTAAATATTTGTTTAATTAAATGGATGTGGAGAGAAGGGAATACTTCTACACTGTTGTTGGGACTGAAAACTAATACGGCCTTTTTGGAAGGAAGTGTGGAGAATCCTCAACGAACTCAAATTAGACCTCAAATTTAATCCTGCAATCCCATTATTAGGCATCTAACCAGAAAAAAAAATCATTTTATCATAAGGATATTTGCTCTAGCCTGTTTTTCACAGCTCAATTTACAATCACCAAAACATGGAAACAATCTAAATGCCCACCAACTCAGGAATGGATTACAGGCTGTGGTACATGTATACAATGGAATACTGTTCAGCCATTAAAAAGATTGAGACTTTACATCTTTTGTATTAACCTGGATAGAGTTGGAATACATTCTTCTTAGTAAAGTATCACAATAATGGAGAAACAAAAATCAAGTATACTCTCAATTCTAATATGAAGGCAGTAGACGATCTAACATCCATATAAGAGAAAAAATCAATTCAAAGTGGAGGGCGGGGGAAGGAGAGAGTGAGGAGAGGGGAAAAGAGAGGGAGATGGTGGTGCTCCCACTTACGGGGCACAACATTATGGTGTATGGCACACAGCTGAAGCAGTACAACTATAAGAGGGTCGTTACCTAACAAGTGCAAACAGTACAACCTAATTTTTTTTTTTTTACGTTCAAGTAAAAAATAATTAATTTTGGTCTTTCAGCTTCTTACACTGCTTCATAGATTATTTATATTTATATTTTGCATTATCTCTTCCTTTAACCATCTGAACATGTTTTTTTTGATAGTTTAGATTTTTTTTATTAAATCATAACTGTGTACCCTTATGGGGTATGATGTGCTGATTTGATATACAATGTGGAATGCTTACATCAAACTGATAAGCATAACCCATCACCTCACTTACTTACTTGTTGTGGTAGGACATTTATACTCTACTCTTAATAGTTTTGAAATGTACCATTGCATTGTGCACAACAGGTGAGGTCCTACCAAATACCCTCCTTCCTTCTGGCCTCCCCCCTCCCCTCCACGCTCCCTCCTCTTCCCTTCTTCTTTCTGGACTATAGTTGTGTCTTATCATTCAAATGAATGTGTAGGTGATTATATATTGGTTTCATAACACTATTGAGTATATTGGATACTTCCCTCCCATTCTTGAGATATTTTACTAAAAAGAATATGTTCCAGTTCCATCCATGTAAACATAAAAGATGTAAAGTCTCCATGCTTTTTTATGGCTTCAGTAATATCCATGGTATACATATATTACAATTTGTTAATCCATTCATGGGTTGATGGGCACTTGGGCTGCTTCCATGACTTGGTAATTATGAATTGGGCTCCAATAAAAATTCAGGGGCAAATGTCTTTGTTGTAAAATGATTTTTGATCATCTGGGTATATACCTAGTAGAGGAATTACAGGATTGAATGGCAGGTATACTTTTAGTTCCTTAAGTATTCTCCAAACTTCTTTCCAAAAGGGCTATATTAGCTTGCATTCCCACCAGCAGTGTAGAAGTGTTCCCTTCTTTCCACTTCCATGCTAACATCCAGTTTTCAGATTTTGTGATGTGGGCTAATCTTACTGGAGTTAGATGATATCTCAAAGTGGTTTTTATTTGCATTTCTCTGATGATTAAAAATGATGAGCCTTTTTTCATGTGTTTGTAGGCTATGTACCTGTCTTCTCCAGGGAAGTTTGTGTTCAAGTCTCTTGTCCACAAAGAATCCACAGAGAACTCAAGTGTAGTACCAAGAAAAGAACAAGTGATCCCATCGCAGGGTGGGCAAGAGACTTAAAGAGAAACTTCTCTGAAGAAGTCAGACTCATGGCCTACAGACATATGAAAAAATGCTCACCATCTTTAATCATCAGAGAAATGCAAATCAAAACCACTCTGAGATATCATCTAACGCCAGTTAGATTAGCCCATAGCACAAAATCCCAAAATCACAGATGCTGGCGGGGTTGTGGAGAAAAGGGAACACTACTGCACTGCTGGTGGGAATGCAAACTAATACATCCCTTTTGGAAAACCATATGGAGAACACTCAGAGATCTAAATATAGACCTACCATTTGATCCTGTAATTCCTCTGTTAGGTATATACCGAGAAGACCATAAATCACACTATAATACAGATAGCTGTACCAGAATGTTCATTGCAGCCCAATTCACAAACGCTAGGTCATGGAAGAAGCCCAAGTGCCCATCAACCCATGAATGGATCAATAAATTGTGGTATATGTACACCATGGAATACTACACAGCCACAAAGAAAGATGGAGACTTTGCCTCCTTCATGTTTACATGGATGGAGCT
>CAUYQV010043868.1:0-17221 GCA_963574575.1 Galagoides demidoff | reverse complement strand
TTACTTACTGTGTTCTTGGCTGTGCAGAAGCTCTTTAGTTTGATCAGGTCCCAATAGTGTATTTTTGATGTTGCTTCAATTGCCCGGGGTGTCCTCCTCATGAAATGTTTGCCCAGGCCGATTTCTTCAAGTGTTTTCCCTCCATACATTCTGAATTTATATCAGAGTTTCTTAATAGTCTATCTTTAGCCACTCTGTTTTTATCCAGTTTTTTATTATTCTGTATCCCTATAGTCAGAATGATTCTAATTCTCCATTTAAAAATATTCCACAGTTCTCTATTGCTCTTAGAACTGACTACAATCTACATTTCCATCATCAGCTTATCACACAACATCCCCTAGTTCCCCAATATGGCCTTGTACTTATTATGTTCCCTCCTCCATGGGTTTAGTGACTGCTGTTACCTCTGCTGCCAATCTTCCTCTCTCCCTTCTTTCCCTACTTAAGGTTAATGCATCCTTCAGATATCTGCATAAGGATTCTTTTCCCAATGAGGCTTTCCCTAATTTCTGACTTTTTCCTTTCACTGTATGATGCCATATACCTCTTCTTCAGAGCGCTTGGCCCACTAATTATTGCATCTATTTGTTTGATGTCTGCCTTATTCACAGTATAGACTAAGAGGAACTGTGTTTCATTGTGTCCAAAGTACCTAGCACAGATGCATGGCCAGTTCTCAATAATTTTTGGCAGAATTAATCAACAAGGCAAGAAATAGTTCAGGGAAAAGAGATTTTGTCAGTTTCTATCTGACGTACCAGTAGTTCAGAGAGGTCAGAGAGTTTTAAAAAGGACTTGGAAGACAGTGTCAAACTGTTAGCTAGAGGGGAAAAGAGAGCGAGAGATACTCTAAAAATACAACTAGATTTGGTGAATAGGAGACACGTGGGGCTTTTGAGAGGGGAACGATAGGCATGGTAGCCAGAATCCAAGGGACTAAGAGGACAGGAAGAGAGGCACCCGGAATATTCTTTTCAAGAGCACCTTCTCAGTGTGCACTTGAGTACACTTAAATGGAGAGGCAAAAAAACATGCCACGAAAAGGGAAAAAAGTCAAAGCAGTCTCTGTTAGGACAAAATGGGAAAACTATTGGCTGGAGGGGAGCCACATACAGGGAAACGTGGACATTGAATTACAGCATTAGCAAAGTAGGGCAGACTGGGAGAGGCTTCCAAGGGAATTTTAATTGCTTAACCACTGGGAAGGTTCTGGAAGGACAGTACCTAGTGCTAGGTGTGGAGAAAACCCTGGAACCTTCATGTGTGACACGGGAATGCTAAGATTTGGTGAGGTCCCTTGTGGAGAGAAAGAAGCCTTGAGTAAGAGGACAGGCAGTGTTGTGCAGAGCTGAAGTGAAGTCTGGGGTGGTGCTGTTGCTCAGTGGCTTTGGGTAAGAGTCCTGAGGCTCTCTGTGTGCCTCAGTTTCCAGTTCTGTGAAATCATTATCCATAAAAGTTGAAAGTGAGTGCTCCCCTCACAGGCATTTACGCTGCCTTCCTTATGCATGTTATCAGATGCAGGGAGCCCATGAAGTTCGTATGCAATTGCACATGAACTTTACAGGTCTCCGGTATAGTTCTCACATTGACCCTATAGATCATTGAGCTGATACATGTAAAACATTCGTCAACTATCTGGTACATAATACACATTCAACAAATGTTCATGGTTGTTATGTTTCTGTTGTAGGTAACAACAAAGACCCTCTCAGAAGCGTCCTCTTAGTATTTCGAGTATCTGTCGTTGGCCCAGAGTCATCACCCATCAGGTGGCAGGGCTGGAGGAGGGGGATTCTCAGGAAAGCCAGGACCCTTGTCTCAGAGATACACATAAATAAATAACTATAATGCATTGTCAGTATGGTTTGGGGAACTTCGCAGGTGCCCTTTGGGGATTAAGGCACTCATTTTCCTGGTTTCTCAGCATGTTGGTAGCTTATGGATCTTAGCTGGGTACCTTTAGGAAAATTGGTCTCAGATGGAGAGAACTACCTATCTCAACAGGCAGCTAAACTGCAGGGTATGGGAGATGCAAAAGAGGTGGTGGTGGTGGGATGAAAGTTTGATTCCCTTGGTCCAGCGACCGGCAAACTCTGCAGGCCTCTCTCGACTCCAGAGCTCTCCATTGCATTGGCTCCATTTGTTGTGACTGCATTGCAGTTCAGTTTCTCTCTTTGCCTGATTCTAATCCCTTCACTCGCAGATTTTAATCCCATGACTTTCTTAGTAAACTTTCTGCATGAAAATCTTTGTCTCAGAATCTATTTCCTGGGAAAGTCTCCCTCAGACAGTATGGCTACAAGTGGTCCAGGTACTAGAGTCGACAATGGGATTTTGGGAGCTGAACCTTTTGCTAGCAGTTAGGAGTCCATCCCTTGTGGCTGGGGGCTGTGAGGAGCTGAGAGCTGGTGGTGTGCCATGGTAGTGCCGTTGTCAGAACTCTAACAGGTGCTAAGCCTGGGCGGATTACTCTCTCTCTTGAGAATGCTCAGCTAGGTGTCACATCTCAGGCTTTTCAGAGTTGTGCTTATTATATAGCTCTTACTCACTAGGCCCTAGAGAAAGAAAACAAAAAACACAGGCAGATAATCTACCAATTGAAAGCTATTACTTCAAATACTAACCTAAGTGTAAAAGTCGGAGGAAAGATCTTTTGGCAACATATAAAGAGACTTATCTTCTGCAGCAGGGACGCAGAAAAAGCTAGTGTTAAAAGTAAAGCTCTGGAGAGAGGTCGCAGCTCCAGCAAGTCTACTGTGCCAAAGTTAAGGCTCTGGCTGGGAAGGAGCAGGAGCCTGAGACTTGAGGTTGAGACATTTGAGTTGATGCACTTGAAAATCTTGAAAGCCCAGATTCTCCTGAACCCTGTAGTCCTGCTCACTTTTCCCTGTTAGAGATGACTCCTCTTTCCCTGGCTTCTGATCCCAACCCTGTGGAGAAGAAGGTGCAATAGCTTCTGCCTATGCAAAGCCAAGTTCTCCTCCCCATCAATCCTCACCTCCCTCTGGCCTTCAAACTGACAACCAGGGTCAACTTTTCAGCCAGGGAAGTATTGGGCCTTCTAAGGAAGGGAAGGAGCTCCAGGGACTCATCACGTGACTGTCAGTAGCCAGGAGAGTGTAAGTGCTGGGAAAGCAAGGAAGGTGTTATTCTATGGGAGTGCTGCCTGTGATGCTGGGATTTATAGCTTGGCAAGAACCTAGGGAGATGATGGTAACTCACTGCCAAACTGATGATCAACATTAAGGGAAGTAGAAACGTGGCAGAATGTGGATGCAGAGACTGGAAGGCTCACAGAAGTGAGTGTGTTTACAGGGAATGACACTGGATAGGGCTGGGAAGCACACCGGCTGACTTTGTTCTGCAGAAAGGTCTTGTCAAAGTGACATGAGCTGTGCTGGAGAGAAGGGCACCCCTGCCACTGAGAAGCTCTTGGGTAGCTCTCCTCTTCAGCCAGGAGATGGAAGAGATGCTGTTACAGGTAGTCTCACGGATAGCACTTGGCATGAGAAAATGCCAAACTAGTAGAGGCCAGGTGGTATCACCTAACTGCCAGACACAAGACAGGATTAATTACCATAATGAGCAAGGAGAGTTTGGAATAGCAACAGGGGTCCAGACTGGTGAGGAGCTATCAAGAGAATTAATAGAACAGGGCATCCTTACGGGCAAGACAGGTGTCCAATGAGGGCATTTCCCAGTGTGTACGAGTGAGGATGGACACACAGAAGGCAGAGGCAGCTATCCCAATAGAAAGCCAGTTTCTGAACCTGACCCAATTTGTATACCTGCAGCCCCTTGACTGAAGGAGCGTTTGGGTCCTCCAGGAACCAATCTACAGCAACAGACCCTATACTCTGGCAAATGGATCCAGTACAGGTTCCTCAACTTGATCCCCAAAGAGACCTATGGCAATTTATTTGGGGAACACTATACCGGGAAATATTTCAAGGGATGTTGAATTGTTAAGCATTTGGCAGCAATCCTCATTGATCTTGGGGCCCATTTAGGAAGCAGGTGAAAAATGAAATGGTGGCTCATATTCATGTCCCAATGAATCTATTATGTTCACAAACCCACTTGCTAGTCATTCCCCTGGTACTTAAATTTATAACTGCAATGCACGTTCTTGAAAAGAGGCAGAAGCCACACACTGCTTCCTTGAGCTGTGGGGCAAGTTCCTTCATCATGAGAAAAACCACCCAGAAGCCTTGACCTTGGCCAAGTCATAAAGACTGGAGAATGGGGGAGAGAATAGCTAAGGTCAAAGTCATTCTCAACGACCTAAAAGATGCAGAGATCACGGCCCCCATAGTCTCCATTTAATTCATGAGTCTGGGCCTTATAAAAATCCACTGCATCCTGGAAATGCTGCAAGTCACTGCAGATCCAGCCCTGAAGCAGCCCCTCTCCTGTGGCTTTGTCAGATGTAGTGTCTGAGCAGGTCCCAGGGCCAGGTGCACAGTGTCAGGTCAGAGTTCTAGTGAAGATATTTTGTTCCACCCCTCGGGCAAGTCTGGTAGCCTCTCTGTGCTTGAATTTCCTCATCTGTAAACAGGGGAGAATGATGGTACCTACCTCGAGGAGTCACTGTGTGTATTGAACTAACATGCATGAAGCATGTAAAACAGTGCTGAGCCCCTTACTTAGCATCATCTAAGTGTTAACTCCAGCTACTTTTTTCATGGAGGGAAAGGGTCAACATACCTCTCCATAAAAATAACTTATATATCTGGACAGCACCTATGGCTCAAGGAGTAGGGCACTGATTCCCATATATCAGAAGTGGCGGGTTCAAACCTGGCCCCAGGGGCAGGGGGGAGGGAAAATATATATATATATATTACCTATATCAGGGGTCCTCAAACTTTTTAAACAGGGGGCCAGTTCACTATCCCTCAGATCATTGGAGGGTCGGACTGCAGGTCCCAGGACGAGTCCACTGCTAAGCAGGACAGGCAGTGGCGGCAAAAACACCGGCGGGCTGGATAAATGTCCTAGGCAGGCCACATGTCGCCTGCAGGCCATACTTTGAGGACGCCTGACCTACGTATTACATTTTCTTGTGGGGAAGAGAAATAATAAACACGTATGTAAATACCATAAGTTGTTTTCTGGCTTACTGTCTATCCCTGCTCTTAGCATATAAGCTTCCTGGAGGGTGGGAACTATATCCCAGCTTCTAGAATTTGTGGCCAGCACATAGTGGGCTCTAAGAGAATACGTGTGATATTGTGTGTGTGTTTGTGGCAGGAACGTAACTATTTCCTGTATATTTATCTTCTTTACTCTCTCATTTGTGTGCTGAGAATATTCTGGGTCTACAGTGGAAGCAGAAACAAATACTCAAAGAAATCTTCAGCCTAAATGGGAAATAGATTTTGATGCTTGTTTACAAAGCCATATTTTTACCTCCAAAAATTAGATGTGAGGTTGAGGGGAGGGCAAAGGGCCATGCAGAGTAAGCTGGAGAAGGGAGGTGTGAAGGAGTTATAAAGAGAGGAAGGGGATGAGAGGGCTCCCGTGGAGCTGGGGACCAGGGAACCAAGGGCAGAGGGGTGCTGCATGTGGCTTTCTTCAAGCAGCGATCACCTGAGGGCATCTGTCACCCAGCCATCCTGAAATCCCTCGAGAGAGGATGGGGATAGCAGATGCATGTGCCTTAGGTTGTGGGGGTGAAGGGGGAACCTGACTCCCTCTTCAAGGTGAAAGTGGACAGAATATTGACAATGACAGACACACAGCCAATGTCCATTCACCATGTCCCAAGAGTGTAGAAGCATTAGCTTGATAAATCATAGTGACTCTATTTTGCAGACAAAAATAATGCAAAGATATTATGTAGTTTGTACAGGCTACAAAGCAGTGTTTTTCAACCTTTTTGATCTCACAGCACGTTTGAACCCATTGTTAAAGTTCATGGAACACTTACATTATGTTGATAAAAAAAACAGTAATAAAAGAATATACTATGAACTTCTTTCAAAAATAATTTAATTAATGATCTTTAAAAATTTTCATGGCACACCAGTGTGCCACAACACACCAAATGAAAATCACTGTTATAAAGCCAGCCAGACGTATGTCTTGCATTCAAACTCAGCTTCCCCACCATACTTTACTACATCACTGGGCTCTTGGTCTTGGTCTTCAGGGGAAAGCTTTCTTTCTCTAGTGGGACAGGGACTGCACATATTTCTATGGAAATGAAGCTGTTGTGGCTACCAGTTCAAATCCTGGAGTCCAGCGGGCAAGTTCCTCTTTAATCTAGGCTAAACTTGATCTCAAAGTGCCCTAATCTGGTGAAGGAGGAGGAAGGTCTCCTGGGGTATGAAACCTCTATTTACTGATTGTTTCTTACCTGTTGTGCTAGGATCCTTGTGTGTGTTACCTTCCATCTCACAAGAGCTCTATGAGCAGGATAGCGTTATAATCATCTTGGAGAGAGGGATGGAAAAATGAGACTCGGGAAGGTGAGCTAATTGTCAAACATCTCATAGCTAGCAGAGGCTGGAGGCAAGTCAAGCCTGGGTCGATCTGACCTCAGAATTGTGAAAGTGCCAATAACTGTGGTCAGCTGTCCTGGTTCTGGGAGGTTCTGCTCAGTCTGAAGCACGTCTCAGCCAGAGGCAGAGGGTCTGAGAATAAACACTGTATCTCTCCCATTCACTTACTCCTATTTTTCAAACATAAATGGCTGCTTTTACAGTTAATAAGATATAGATTTACTTAACATCTTTAACAGAGTCAGAGTTGTCTGTTGTTATTTTAAGGCAACAGATTCAGAAAGGATATCCCTGGGTTGAAGGCAGCGTTGTGAAATGCTTTTGAGCGCAGGCTCTAGGTAGAATGTCTGAATCCTGGCTTTGCCACTTACTGTCCGGCTGTGTGACGTAATGAGTGTTATTTCAGGACTTCAGGGCTCAGTGTCTTCGCCTGTGAAAGGAAGATAATACATTATACCATCAATTTCATAAGCTACTGTGAGGATTAAATAAATCGATTTATGCAAGTTACTTAGACAGCACTTGGCCCAAAGTAAGCACTTTAAGTTTTAATTATTATTATTACTGGTCTTCTAGAGGGAATTTAAGAAATGTTCTTATTTGAAGAGAGTCTATACCTGAAATTGGTAAAAACTTCTGCATTCAAATCCAATTCTATTCCTTAAGAACTGTGATTTTAGAATGTCACTTTAACTTTCTATGTGTAATTTTTTTTCTATGTGTAATTTTTAAAAAATAGAGTGGTTTTAATGATAAAAAGAGATATGTCTAAAGGTATATAGCACTGAGCACAGGGCTTGAAAACCGTGAGCGCTCCGTACATGATAGGGATGAGAAACGTAATTATCAGAGTGGTCCTTAGTCATGATGCAAAATTTACTTAAATGGTATCACTTTTCAAAAATACTCACCTGATGAAATATGTGACAAGAATGGAAACAGCAAAACCACCTCAATTATTTTTTTAGCAAGTTTTATGGGAGACAATATTAAGCATTAAAAAAATGATAGTGCCATTGAATAAAACATGCTTGAATTTAATTTGGGACATGAGTCCCCTAAAATGGGACAGATGATATTTGTAAAACACTCAGTACCCTGTCACATAGTGGGAGGTCAGTCACGGAGATCTGATATTATTATTATTTTGTTATTTATGAAAAAGTACATAACAAAGAGCTAGACAGTATGATGTTAGCAGTTTGGAAGAGGACTAGTTTGGACACCAGGAGATCATTAAGAGGCTTTTACAATAGTCCAGTTTTCAAGTGCTTAGAGCATGATGACACGTGGGGCATTGGGGACAGAGAGGAGGTTAGAACTAGAAAACCCTAAAAAAAAAAAAAGTTAAAATATAAAGCTATGTGTAATAAGGGGCTAATTAGGACGTAGTGACAAGTCTAAAATGAGTGTGAATTGAAGCTGCCTTGGTTCTTATTATTCTTAGTAGTTGTGTTCCACACGTATGAAGTTGCCGCAGCTCCGAGACAGGGAACACAATAGCTAATTGCCTCAGCAATGAGCGTTGCTCCCAAGGCAAATGCAGGGTGAGGCCCGGAGACCCTCTGGTTTTAACATTGCTGTCACTGATCAGTGCCCGACCTTCTTCTAAGTGCGTTTCCACTTAAAGACACCTTCTTTAGTACTCACTGCAGATTCCTTAACCTTGAACTCCCCACCAACAGCACTGTAACTCACGTCTGAGTGAAGCTTTTGAACACACATATTTTCTCTGTAGGGCACATTATGGCTTCTCCGTACTCAGGATCCCGAGCTAGAACTTCAGTGCTGTGCTTCAGGGCGATTTTAGATAGCAAAATCACCAAAGAAAGCACAAAATGCTAAAAAATGTAGCATTACATAGATCATGAAAAGGACACTTTTTTTACAATGTGAGAGCGAAAACCAGAAGACAGCGTTGCTTGTTTGATCTCAGCTGGGGACGTGCTGTGGTGCACGTCACTGTAAATGACCTCAGAGCACAGTGAGTATTGATTCGGGGGTTTTAACCAACAGGCGAATTGGCACATGCTGAATCCATGAATAATGAGGATTGGCTATGTGTAAACCCCGAAGGCGTCATAGGGGAGGTGAATTTTGAGGTAGGCGTTGATGGATGAGCAGATGAGGATGGGAACGGTGGGTGGGGAGAGATGGGTTCTAGAGGGTTTCAGTCTCATCGCACTGTTACCTTCCTGACCACAGGTCCGAACCTGAATCTTTGAGCTTTATCATTTATTGCTTACTAAAGAATCAGTTTAATAACCAAACTGAGGGAGGCATCTAATTTACAGAATAAAGTAGTAGTAGACCTCTCTCCATACCTAAGGTAAATAAATTTGTTTTGTCCGTGAGTGAAGAGAGTCTGGAGATTTCATGCTTAGAGACAGATAGCAATTAAAAGACCAGGATCCAACCTGCAACCAAATCTACCAACCCGGATAAGTTACCGTGATTATTTTCCTGTCACAGATCTATATTAAATACAGCAGAGACAGAAACTTGGGGATTCAACCAAGGAGAGCCCTTTCACTTTCCCTGCCCCCCCAAATTAGCTTATGCTGTTTTTGATGGTCTTTATTAAATGGAACAAAATGATTTCCCCTTAATCCATAATTCAAACATTACTTCTCAAAAGTGATAAAAATAGCATGTAGGTATTAGTCAAAGATTTGCTTTTTCAAGATTTGGCTGAAAACCAAACTAAAACTTCCATGTGCTCCAATAAACTCAGTGTTTTTCATAGGTTGCTATTTCTAATCCCTGTTGCCATGGAAATGGACTTTACATCAGCAAAAAGGGGATGAGGTACTGAGTGATTTATACCCACTGTTTGATATTTTAAGTGCTTCACTCCTGCTCTTTTCCTTTTCTGTAGAACATGTATAGGGATATTTTTCTCGTAGGACTCCCAGATAAAGGAGCTCTAGAAATACAACCTTTAAGGGGTGAAGCCATCGCCAGTGCCTCCCTAGTAAGAAAGGGGGGCAGAACCTGCAGCGGTGATAAGTCCCAGCCATTGGCTGCTCTTCTGAGAATGGTCTAATGGAAACGAGAGGGTTGCCAAGCGTTTGCAGTGCTCTGCAACACCAGGTTGGGGCAGAAAACACTTTAAACTTATTAAAATTAAATGGCTCAGGAATGACTCTGTTTTTCCCTCTCCTGGATAATTCTTCCTTTGACAAGTCCAAGAGCTTCTTCTGGACGTGCACTCAGTTGGAAGGCTCAGTGGTTTGGTTCTAATCACCTGGCAGAGAGGAAGCTGATGACTCTGATGGGCCAGCCTGTGGCCTGTGAGCTGTGGCTTTTGCTGCTGATGCTTCCACATTATCAGGAATAATTCATTAATTAAAAGTCAGGTCTGAAAGGATCAATTACACACCTGGCCCCGGTCAATTTTCTTTTCCTTTTGGGCTACGTTCCCCTGTTCCCTCATGGTCTGGAAGACAGAAATCCCTTCCACCTATAACTGGCTGGTTGACAGACGCTGAAAGTTTGTCCAAGAACTCAGGACTTTTAGCCATCTAACTGGTAGCAAGTACCATCACTTTAAAGATGTAGTTCAAATAAAGCTTATTGCTGGTGTAGGCCTAAGTTTTAAAAACTCATTTCTCAAATTGCTGTAAAGTATGTGAATGAAACCAACCTGCAAACCTGTGTTCAGGTACTATGGGAAACTGGTAACAGGCTCAGTGTTTTAGAGAAATTAATCTCTTTTCTTTATCCCTCAAGCCGGTGTTGGGGGTGAGGAGAACCATTCTTACAGCTCTAGAATGTTTATGCAGAGGAAGAATGACTCAGACGGGCTGCAGTCATTGTGCTAAGATTTCTCCATTAAGATAAATGAATTTCCTACTTTTGTTTTCCCAGTTCCTATACTTTCACTTTTTCCCTCCCTGTGTTTCCCAATTCAAATGGAAAAAAATGCTAGTACATTTTAACAAAGTTCTTTTTAGTTATTAAGACTTATTAATTCCATTTCTAGCATGGAAGCTCCATGATTTTCAGGAATTTATTGTTTTTTTCCACCCCTATGTTCCTATAGTAGTGGCTTCATAGCATTTGTCAAGCACTTAACTAAGAATTTGATGAAGATTTTATAATTCCAGCATGCTTGGTGAATAAACATTCAATGAAAGGTAAAATGAAAAACCCAAATTTTAAAAAGTGAGTTTCTCTTGCTGTGATTCAAATGTTTGCTTTAAAAGCACTTAAGAAGTTCCTGCAGAATCTCTTCTTGCCCTCTCTTTGTAACAAATCCTGTTTGCTCCTCCTACGTGAAAGGTTAGTGTCACCACCAGTGTTCAAATACAACGGTGTGGTACAAGTCAGCACAGACCTCATGCCTCTAGGTACATTTCGTGGCGGTAAGTGGGTGGAATACACATCCAGTCTTTTAACATAAAGAATTCTAAATACTCTGAACATCTGAGTGTAAGAATCAAAGTAGTCACGAACCTCCCCAGTTCTCCCCAACACCCTCCCTCCTGTTGTAAAGACTTGTGCCAGAGATAGAAGGCTGAGTGCAGACGGATTTCTTTCCTCTTTTCCAGGCTATGTTCTCTTGTAACTCTATCATAATTCAATTAACATGACATAGGAAGAATAGTTACTTTATAGCCTGTTGTAACATACTCTCAGGGAGGCCATGTAGAGGGATAGTATAAAAGGCAACAGTTTTAAAATTCAGTATCTGGTCCAGTATATGTGCTATGTCATCTAAGTATTATAACAAGTGTGAAAGCAGTTTTTTAAAACATCCTCAGGTGTTTTAAATGGTAACAGATGAAGAAACTGGGCTTCACATTAGTAAAACAGCTTTTCAAGGGCACAGAACTAGTTATAAGGGGAACAGGAGATTGGAGTCCGTGTTTAACTGAGCTCCATACCTAAACTGCTGTAGGTAAAATCCTGTGGTATTGATGTCTTCACCGTAATTCAACAGAAGATCCTTTGGGAAGGGCTCCAAACTTAATCTGCTACATTTCACATTTCTTTCTCTTTCCTGGAGAAAGAGGGTTTGGTCTCCAAGGATCAATTGAATTAAGTAATGTTCTTAATTCTGAAATGTAACCTTATGTTCTTTCATGTAACAATTTTTCCAATCCAGACTTCTATGAATTCCAGACCTATGAATCCACTAGTTGATAAATCCACTCACATGCCTCCCGGACATGTCAAACTCCATAGAAGCAAGTTGCTGAGGATAGTGGTTGAGGACCACTCACAGGCTGTGTGACTGAGCGGTTTCTCACCCCCGTGCCTGTTTCCCCGTCAGTAAGCTGGGGAATGTATAGAATCTGTCTCACAGACTCGCTATGAGGCTTTGGGAAATTAATAGCCACTGTCTCTCTGCCTCTTTCTGCCTCCGTGTGTCTATGTCTCTACTTAGTATCTGTATTATCCATCTCGCTCTCACCGGAAACAGTGGCAGGAACAGAGCTATTGCTATGCAAGTATAATTTTTTGCTTTATTATCTCTCCAATGGACTTACTAAATTTTTCTTCAATGCTCGACTTTTTCTTGGGTTCCTTGTGTGAACTTGCCCAGTGGTCCATGCTAAGGTGTGGGGGCTCAGCTTTTATTCCTTTTATCCCTTTACCCCTATGTCCATTTGTTTACCACCTTCTGTTGATTTTAGCATTAACTATTTCTTGAACCATCTACTTTTCTCTTCATCTCCACAATTATCCCTTCAGTTGGAGATACAATCTCTTTCACCTTGACTAATTGAATGGCCTTTTTGATGGTCTCTGTCCTTCAATTTTCCCCCACCGTCAGTCACATCCTTATTGCAGTCCGGGTACTTTGAAGGATGTAAGTCTGACTGTGCGTCTCCCAGCTTTGGTGTTTCTGAAGGTAAACACCAAAGTTCTGTTGAGAACTTCCTCACTAGAGTTACCTCTTACCGTTCTTTGTTCTCTGAATTTAGTCTAGGCTTTGCTTTTCTATAGGTGTCATGCTCCTAGCTGCAGGGGATTCTTACTTACTGTTTCCTATGCCAGAATGTTCTCCCAAAGCATCATTAATTCCTATTAATTCTTGAACACTCAGCTCAAATGTCATGACCTTGACCCCATCACTACTTTAGATTCATATGTTAAATATTCAAATTACTTTACTTTTCTTTCATAGCATGTAATTGAATATTAATTAGCTATCTGTGTGCTAGAATGTAAGCTCCATAAAAGTCGTCTTGTCACCCCTACATACTTACCAGCTAGCAGTGCCTTGCACATGTTTGGCATTTAATAAATACTTATTGAATGTCTTTGTTCATTCAGGAACTTAGTGATAGCTAAATAATAGGAAAATGCTATTAGTATTTTTTTAATTAATTTATAGCTGTGTACATTATTGCAATTATGGGGTCCAATGTGCTGGTTTTATATACAATTTGAAATACTTTCATCGAACTGGTTAACGTAGCCTTCACTGTGTTTTCTTAGTTATTGTGTTAAGACGTTTATATTCTACACTTAGTAGATTTAGAAAATGCTATTAGTATTATTGAAATGTGCATATCTTTGCAAATATTCATATAACTGTTTTTAAAAAGAAAAAATGGGTCTATAATTATGTAACTAGTTTAGGATAATATTTGTTTCTTGACACTTAATAGCTACCAACTTTTGCCAATCTTCTGAAGATTCATCCTTGTTATTTGGAATGTGATTGGCCTTTTGGTGGCAAGAGAGTCTAAAATTTAATTTAGTTAATATAACAGATAACTTGATACATTCTTACTCAGCTATTAAAGTTGAGCCACAAAGGCCAGAATTGCCGTATTCATTTCTATTTTAATCTGGGCAGGATTAACGAAGCACTATTAGGTGTGAAGCAGTATAGTGGGTGCTATGAGGGATACGGAGATACTTGAGGCAAGGAGCCTGGAAGCAGCTTACAAGTTAGGACAGGAGACAAGGGAGCCATTGGAATATCTGAACGCAGTGGGTTTGTGGGGGGGCTAGGATTCAGCAAGGAATGTCCCAACCTCACAGCTCTCCCTCCGTCCAGATGGTTTGGGGAAAGTGAATGCTTAGAAAAGCCACAGGCTTCAAGCTTTTCCACTTCCCAACCTTCACTGCTCACTAGAATCATTGGGGGAACTTTTAAAAATTGATTCTTAGGGCTGAGTGTTGTGGGTTATATTTGTAATCCTAGCACTTCGGGAGTGGGAGGCAGGAGGATCATTTGAGGAGTTTGAGAGCAGCCTGAGCATCATGGTAAGACCCCTGTTCTCTACTAAAAGTAGAAAAAGTATGGAGACTCCTTGAAGAACTAGAAGTTGACCTTCCATTTGATCCTGCAATCCCCTTACTAGATATCTACCCAGAAGAACAAAAATTATTTTACCACAAAGACATTTGTACCAGAATATTTAGTGCAGCTCAATTCATAATTGTCAAGCTGTGGAAACAACCTAAGTGCCCATCAATCCATGAAGGGATCAATAAACTGTGATATATGTATACCAGGGAATATTATTCAGCCATTACAAAAGATGGAGACTTTACATCTTTTACATTTACCTGGATGGGGTTAAAGTACATTCTTCTTAGTAAAGTATAGCAAGAATGGAAAAATAAATATCCAATGTACTCCATACTAATATGAAATCAATATATAAGCAATGACATGTGATATGAACAATAAATCACAAATATAGTCTAGTATGGGGGGGAGAGGAGGAGGGACGATGAAGGGGAAGGGGGGAGGACGACTGGCAGAAGGAGGGATCTGATCAGTGGTGGGATCTCACTCACCCAATGTGCACGTTGTGGGGGTGTATAACCCGCCCCCGGGGGAAGGGCTCTTTTACAACCAGAACTTTATTCTGGAAGTGAAAACAATGGAATCTAAAAATTTGTACCCTCATTTTAATTTGAAATAAAAAAAGAAAAAATGTCCAGGCATGGTGGTAGGTACCTGTAGTCCCAGCTACTCAGGAGGCTGAGGCAGAAGGATTGCTTGAGCCTAGGAGTTTGAGATTGCTGTGAGTTATGATTGTGTCATGGCACTGCAGCCTGGGTGACAGAGTGAAACACACCCCCCCCCCCAAAAAAAAAGAAAGAAAAGAAAATTGATACTTGGGCCCTGCCTCAATTAAATCAATTTAATTATGGTTATAATTAAATCAGTTGAGGCAGGGCCCAAGTATCAATTAAATTAGAGATGCCAAGAGGAGTATACTATGCTGGGTGTGGCAGCAGGTGCTCACCTAACTGGGGGAAGGCCCCAACTCACTCAGCTGGTTAGGGCCAAGGGTAGACTTAACAGTTAGGTTAACAACATGGTGCCTTGGTTCTTCCCCATCTTCCTCATTCCTTCAAGAAGGCATGTCCTGGGTTGTGGGCTGGGGGAGAGCTGCCTGGTCAGGCATGTTGTAAGTGCCAGGCATTAGTAGGGGTGTTTATAATTACGTCTTATAAAAGCTTTAGAATGATTGTGTGTGTGTATCATTGGTCCTTTAAAAAATCTGGTCAATAAACGATTTTTTGTTATGAACCAAAGCATGGTAGAAAACACAAAGTCAAGTTTTAAAAAATGCTCAGAAAGGAATTTGTGACTAAGTTAGCCATTTCCTGTCTTTGGGTAAAAGTTATTTAAAACTGTTCTAAGAACATTTGCAACAGAGGTAAGTGTGAGTTTAAAACATCTGTGGCGAGGAAGTCACATCAAAATAAATTTAATTATCACTCAATTATCTACTTCTAGAAGTAGACGGGATCCTGGGGTTGATTATTTAACTTAAAGTTTAGGCCCAGAGAAGTTGGGTTACTTGCTTGAAGTCACATAGTTAGCTATTTTGGGAAAGTTTCTTCTGCACTAGCGAGATTTCTAAGGGAAATGGAAATAATGATACCAGTCCAAAGAGGTTATTTCAAGATAATCAACAGATTTTTATGTTTGTATTACATATTACCATTGTGCTTGGGCAGTATCCGAATGGTTCTAATACAGACATCTTCTATCTGAAGAGTAAAAATTATTAATGTTTTTAGCCCAACCCATATAAGTGTCTAAATATGTATCAAGAATCGCAAGTTATCATGAAACTTGATGTTAATATAAATAGTGATAATTTTCAATAACATTTTTCATTCTGCTCCCCAAACCTTGTCTCTTCCCAGCTTATTCCCCTCTATTTACCCAGAATTTATGACTTTGGATAAGAAGTGGTAAATTGGTATCACTGGCATAACTACATTCAATAATTATTTCTGAAGATGGTGCATGGAAAAGTTTACAAAGACCTGGAACTTTGCTGTTAATACCTGACCATGTACCCACTGGAAATTATGAAAGGCTTGGTTCCAAAAGATACTGGGAAAAAAAACACCAACCACTTGCAGATAAAAACATTTCCACCAGAACACAAGCAGATTATTTTTTGGATCTGTTCAGAGTTAACAGTAAGACCAAATATCATATGATATAGTTAAAAATAAAAGGGAATCATTCCAAGATCTACAAGGATGAATGGATGCACATCATAATGCTGGGGTATACTGGCTAAAACATCTGTTGACTCCCAGGCTACGGTGCCTCCTTCAGAGTTACCGTTCAGTGTCTCTGTGAGGCCACATTTATGCATGAAATGATGAGGGAAGACTCTTCAGCTCTGGTAGCTTCATCTTCTCATAAAATCATAATTTCTTCCTACCTTCCCTGGGCACGGGGTGGCCTTTACAATTATCAGGAACTACCTTCTGCTGATGCCACTGCATCTTGGTCTTCACAGGGTCCCCTGACGCTAGACTGGTAATCTGGTTTAGGTTTATTTCCCAAGAGATTGACAATCACCTCTGTGTTTGTTTTATCTCCTCCAAGACAGGGTGTCCACTTTCCTTGTTTCCCTTTCTTCTTCTTTTCTTGATGTATTTTTAGTAACTCCTCCTCTTGCCTTCTTCTTCATAGATTTCCTAAACTAATGAGCAGTCTTAGATTTTCAGGTAACTGGCACATATGTACAGGAGGTGAAAACTTTTGATGCCATATTCTGAAATATGCACACAGACAGACACACACAAACATGGGTGCATTCACACAGCCCCATATTTCATGCCTCACTAGTCCTCATAATGTATGATGCTTTGGATTGAATTATTCCGTATTTTGTAACTGCCTTGGCTATATTTGATTAATCAGTAATCATTTCTGTATATAAGGCCAGGCATCAGTGGACATTATATTCTTTGATTTCTTGTGCTGATCCTACTAAGTTTTATCAATTTAGCAATAAAATGCATGACAACGTTTATAAGGACTAGAAGGAAAAATATATTTTTGAAGCATTTTTCTTAACCTTGGTTAATTTGCTGAAAATCTTGTTGAATTAGGCAACTTTACCAAGTGTTTCTTCAACCTTTTTAGAGACAGGGTTTTGCTCTGTCTCCAGGCTGGAGTGTAGTGGCACAATCCTAGCTCCCTACAGAGTCAAATTCCTAGACTCAAGTGATCTTCCACACTCTCCCACGTAGCTGAGACTTAGAGTGGCTTGTGCCACCACTCCAGACGAATGGTTTTTATTTTTTGTAAAGACCAGGTATTACTATTTTGCTGAGGCTCTTTTTTTTTTGAGATGGAGCCTCAAGCTATCCCCCTGGGTAGAGTGCCATGGCATCACAGCTCATAGCAACCTCCAACTCCTGGGCTCAAGCGAGTCTCCTGCCTCTGCCTCCCAAGTAGCTGGGACCACAGGCGCCTG
>CAUYQV010043867.1:0-10007 GCA_963574575.1 Galagoides demidoff | reverse complement strand
TCACAGGTGTGAGGTACTGAGCCTGGCCAGTATCTTAAAATATATTAAAGGTAAGATTAAATAACTTTTCGAATAAAATTCCAAACCATGACCGAGTTTTAACATAATTGCTGTTGTTACTGAAAGATTTTCTATATGCCGCTTGACGATATAATGTACAAGTAATTCATTAAGGAAATTATCTGTAGATGTGTTGCTATAATTTGCTTCTTATTTAAAAATTTCTGTATCTGAGCAGAGTGTGGTGGTTTACATCTATAATCTCAGCACTTTGGACTAGGAGTTTGAGACCAGTCTGAGCAACATGGCAAGATACTGTCACAATTTTTTTTTTTTTAAATTAGTTGGGTGTGGTGGCATGAGCCCATAGTCCCAGATGCTTGGAAGACTGAGGCAGGGGGTTTCCTTGTGCCCAGGAGTTAGAGGTTACAGTGACTATGATCATGTCAGGCTGGGTAACAGAGTGAGACCCTGTCTAAAAACAAAGACAAAGAAAATGAAAGAAAGGAAGGGAAAGGGAAGGAAGGAAGGAAAGGCAGGAGGGATTAGTGTATTTCCACATTCATATTATTATTTTAAAATTAATCTTGACAGATATTGATTGCACGTATTCATGGGATACAATGTGATGTTTCAGTACATGTATACATAGTGTAATGTCTTCATTAAATTGGGGTAATTGCCATATTCGGCACTTAAACATTTATCATTTCTTTATTGTGACAACATCCAGCACCTTGTAGCAGTCCTCAGATGTGCGTTATATTATTTTCCATACTTACCTGACTGTGTAATAGACACAAAACTTACTCTTCCTGTCTAGTTTGTACCTGCTGATCACCAGCTCCTGGTATCCCCCTTCTCCCTCTTCTTCACATCTTTGGAAATGACTATTTTACTCTCCACTCTCATGAAATCAACTGTTTCAGATTGCACGATTAAATGAGGTCATGTGCTATGTGTTAGTCTGTGCCTGGGTTATTTCCCTTACCCCAGTTTCTTCTCTTTTGATCCATGTTGCTGTGAATAACAGGATTTCATTCTAGTTTATGGCTGAATGGGATTCCACTGTGTGTGTAATATTTTCTTTATCCACTCGTCTGCAGGTGACATTTTGGTTGACTCCCTGTGTTGGTTATTGGGAGTAGCACTGTGATGAACACGAGTGTTCAGTTTTCTCTTTGACATACCGATTTTATTTCCTTTGTATATATGTCCAGTAATAGGATTGCTAGATCATACTGTAGTTCTATTTTAATTTTTTAAGGAATCTCCGTACTGTTTTCCATAATGACTATGGTATAATAACTTGCACTCCCAACAACAGTGTATTAATGTTAAGAGTTTTCCCCCTCTATATTCTGGCTACCATGTGTAATTTTTTATCTTTTTGGTCATAGCCATTCTAGCTGGGGTGAAACATCTCACTGTGATTTTGATTTGCGTTTCTCTGATAATTAGTGATGTTGGGTGTTTTTCCTTCCATCTCTTGACCATATCTGTGTCTTCGTTTGAGTAATATCCATTTAGGTTTGTTGCCCATTTTCTTTTTTTTTTTTCAGATTAAATTGTTTGCTTTTTTTTTTTTTTTGCTATTGAGCTGACTTCCTTATATGTTATGATTATCAACTGCTTGTCAGATACATAATGTGCAAATACTTTTACCCATTCTGTAGGTGATCTCTTCACATTATTATTTCATTTGTGGTGCAGAAGTTTTTAGTTTGATGTAATCACATTTATCTATTCTTTCTTTTGTTTGTCTGTGCTTTTGAGATTTTTGCCTGGGGCAGCTTCGTGAGGCATTCCCTGTAAGTTCTTTTCAAGTAGTTCCATAGTTTGGGGTCTTACACTTAAGTCTTTCATCCATTTAGAGTTGATCTTTGTATATGGTGAGAGATAGGGGTCTACTTTCATTCTTCTACGTATAAATATCCAGCTATTTCTAATCACCCCTTAAAAACACAGCAACTTTGCCATCTGTACAGCATGAAGCAGAATTTGATGGTTTGTTGAAATGTTGAAAATGTCATTGTGCTTGTATTTTTCTCAAGCTGACAACATATGGCATATTTCTAATTTTTCCATTAGGATTTCTTTTTTAGTGACTGACATACACTTGATTGAAAAAAAATCACAAAGCTCTTCAAGTAGAAATGTTAAAAAAATTCTTTTTAAAACTATTTCTGGTTTGAATTTTTAGCTTGTCATGTTTAATTAAGCAAGTTCAACAGGATTGAAATATAGGAACTTTGTTCCTGTATTTGAATTATACATTCTCTGTATTAGCCATTCATTCTGTAAAAGGTCGTTCTGGTCTGTGGCCCCGGGTTGGGCTGCATTTTTTGTTCTGAGTGTGTGGCAACGTACAACTCAAAAGTTTTTTTCTCCAAGGGTTTATGTGTTAGATACCCTGATTTAGTTTAGCCGGTCTGTTCATGCTTTTCTAAATACAGACGAGGCGTCATTCGTTAGGGATCTAAACATTAAGCATAGTGACACACATCCCTTGAAAATCTTTTCTTAGCTTTAATGTCCTGTTGACTTCACTGAGGTTTAAGCTTTCTATTATTTGTTTATAACATGCAGCCATGGACCGTCTTGACCAATGTTTAGTTTTCGAGGGCTTTTGCAACAAAGCAACACAAACAGTGAGGCTTAATTAACAGAAACACAGTTGTGGAGATGAGACGTCCAAGATCGTGTCCTTCTGGGGCTGTGAAGGAGACTGTTCTGGGATTCTGGTAGTCCTGGCCACCTTCAACATTTCGTGGCTTCTGAGGCATCGCCTCGAGCTCTGCCTTCACCTTCCCATGACGGTCCTTCTCATAGGGACACGGTCATATTGAATTAGGGCCCACCCTACTCTGGTATGTAGGACACATCTTATCTCATCACATCTGCAATGACCCTGTTTTCCAACAAGGCCACATTCTGAGGTCTTAAGGGTTAGGAAGCCAACACATAAATCTGGGGTGTGGAACACACCACCATCTATCACAGCCACCCTGGAGTGGGAGAGATTTTTTTCATTTAAAAATATTTAAGTACATATTCATTAAGTATTGTTTCTAGGGATGAGTCCTGTAGGAGCTATTATTATAAGTTTTGCAGGTAAAAGATATGTTAAGGCCCTGGTTTTGGAAAGCTGACTGGCCGGTCATTTACATTCAGGACGGTGGTAAAATAAGCATTGATACCCTGGCAACTCCATGTCCTAAAAGGTTGTGGTGAGAAGCCATTTTTCACTTTGAAGCTGCTGACCTAGCAGAGCTGGGGCTTCTTGTAGTCCTTGAGCATAGAGCCACTCACCGGAGAGTCAGGTCTCCTGCCACATGGCATTAGGGGACCCCTGCTACAGACACATGCTGGTTCCTGTTCATGAAAATGACGGCTCCCTACGCCCCCAGACCTGGTCAGTAGCAGGGTATTCCCTGCTCTTCACCTTCCTGCTTTAGCCAACCTGCAAATTCAACTCAGACACTCCCTATGAAACTTGACTAAAAGTATAGCACGACTTACCATATCTGAAATTTTCTGTAAAAAAGAAAAGTGATTTCCCAGACAAGTATAGTTACTTTTTAGAAAACTGAACTAGTTTTGAGATTTTGTCAACCATCAGTTCACCAAAAAGTTGGCAACAGGATATGGACATGGCATTTCTAAAAGAGCTGAGATTAACGTGCTCCCCGAATCTAGTAGTTCCACAGTTTTAAGAAAGTAGATACAGGAGTTCTAGGCTATGCTACTCTGTGCTGTGACAGGTCTCCCAGTTTACAGAAAGAGTGAAATAATTTTAACCGCTTTCATTTTAATGGGAATTTGCAAATGCAAATCCTAATTTGGCTTGAGGAGTTGCATGAACAGACTCAATATCTGGCACGAAGTGTGTGTGAGTGTGTGTTTCAGTCTATCCGTCCCTTACTTAGGGGTGTTCCTAGTGCACTCGAGACAGGTGGCTTTTTAAAGTTTAAAAAGTCTTCAGAGTCTATTACACAGACGGCTTAGAAATATGTATTGAAACATTTCTGTAAAGATGTTCACGACTAGGTTTTATCTGGATGGAAATGGGTCTTATCTGGTTAAATAGGAAGTTCTTTTACCCCCTTCCATTTACAAACCAGAACCAATAATGTGATCTTTTATTTTTTCCCTTTAAAATCCTGGCTCTGTTAAAATCAAGCAACTCTAGAAAAAGTTTACTTTTTCTGATTTCATTCATCCATATAGGGTCAAAGTGTCAATCTCTGAGCACCACAATCATTTAGTACTTTCTTGTGTAGGTTCAGCAGATGACCTACTTAGAACTAGTGGCGTAGGAGCCAGAATGTTGTAACTTTGGCTTGTAATTAAGATAGGATAGGTAGGTTCTTCAGTGTTTATTTTCAGCATCATAAAGGTAAGAGGCATATTTCTTGTGAAACGCTTGTCAGTCTTACTGACTTTTGTTGAGGTCGGGTTTCTGGACACAGGGCAGCTTTATTTATTTGGTTTTCTGCTGTGATACTGAAGCAGGCCAGCTGGACAGCCTGACAGTCTCACGATAGCAAATATTTGTTCCAATAGCTGGTTTGTAATTTATTCACCAGGAAGTTTAACGTGCGTGACATCTTCACACAAACGTTCATCTGCAAGCCAGCATGTCGGTTAGTCTGATGATCCTATTGTCTGCCCGGGGGTTCACCATTGTTCCCTAAAGAGAAAATAAGATGAGTTGTAATTCTTCTCTAGAGGAAGAGAGATTGCACTGGGAACTGTTCACGAACCACTGCCTTTTGATAGCTAGTTAGGTTTTCTTGTTTTATTTTCATTGCCGTATTTTCAGATTTTTTTTTTTTGTAAGACTAGAAGCGTTACCTTTCCATGAGTCTCAGGCTCAGTGATGAATCTGTGGGAGTGATCACATTCCCTACTGGGCATTTCTGGGGGAAAAAAAGATTTGTTACCTGCCCTTTGCTCAAAAGACAATATTAAAAAGCATGGTTCTTCCTTGTCTCTGGACAGAGCCAGGTTAATATTTCTTCCATACAATAGTGCTTCTCATATTTGGAAAAAAAAAAAAGTCATACCTGTGTCTGGTTGTCCTTAAAGCAACAATGTCCCGTAGAAATAAAATGTGTGCCACACAGGCAAGTACAGATTTTCTAGTAGTTACTTTTAACACGTGAATGGAAATAGGTGAAGTTATTTTAATAATGTATTTGAGTTAAACTTATACAGCCAACATATTATTTCAATATATTCGGTATAAAAATTATTAAAGAGATATTTCTTTTTCTTATTGAGCATTTGAAAGTCTGCGTTTGTATCCTGCATTTACAAGTGTCTTGATTCAGACTAGTCTCACTTTAAGAGCTAAATAGCCACACGTGGCTGATGGCTGTCATATTAGATAACACATTCTCAACCAAATGTGCCTAGCCTTTGAATATACCTGATGGCTGTAGAGGATTGAGTTTGTCCATGCCTGGGCCTAGCTGATCTGTGTCTCATTAAATTTTAGTGCTCCTTTATTACAGGGGTGGGTTCTCTGGGCTAGACTAGACCTTTACCTGATCTGATGAGGATAACAGCTTAGAAGGAAGCTTATGGAGATAGCTGGTCCACAGACTACATGTTAGGTAGCAGGAGCCTCGGGTGACTGTTCTGGGGAACCTCTTATTATTAGTTATTGCAGATTATGCTTAACTCTAAAACTCCTAAGAGGATTTTCTCTGTAAATGTTACAACCAATTCTTGGCTCTCCATACTGTTTTTGTCCATGAGTTTTTCTAAAGCCAAACATAGAGGTTTGCCTTTGTTACTGATGCATCTTCCTAAATTCAGCCCACCAAGCTGGGCTTGAGATATCACTGTTTTGTTTTTCAGTCAGTGTATTCAGAATCACCTGATCTCCCCTTATGTGATTCCTATATCCTGATACAGTTTACTCAATATAATAAAAAATACTCAAAATAATAAAAAAAATTAAAAGTGGTGTGGGTTTTCTGCCTTGAGATTAATTCAGCAGTATTTTTTCAGGTTGTGAGAATTTCGGTGGTCAGTAATTTGCTAGACTACAGCTCTCTCCCTATCTGGTCAACACGATCAGCCAGGGTGGAATCTTAATAAAAATCTTCCTGATGCTCAAAAATAGTGTATCTCGTGTATTGCAGTATTTACTAGAAAGGCTCATCAAAATAAAAAGAAGAGGGCAGACCTTCACCTCCAGAGGGGAAGGGTCATATTCAGGAGGCAGTCGATGCAATTGATCGATACTGTTGTTTCCATTGGAATCTGGGTACGATTTCAGATGAACTGTTAGAGCAAACTCTTTATTGGAAGAATGAATGAAAGGTCTTTGGGTTGTAGGACTTCGGAGCTCAAAGGTTCATGAAAGGCCATTCTAGCCCAATCCCTCATTTTACTGGTCAGGAAACTTGGATACACAGGTTACATAATTTGTATAGACGAGTTAGAACGTCACTTCTGCTGAAATGTCTCCATCCTGGAAAGCCCACTCTCTCCAGCCATGGTGTGTTTCGTTTTTCAGTCCCACCCCTAGCTGGTTTGTCTTTGCTTTGTAATTTATGTTCTGCCTTTTTCAACTTTTAGAAAGTAAGCTCCTGTTGTTTTAACTGTTTTGTGCCTGGTACAGAGTATGGGTTCAGAAAATACTTCTACAGACGTAGTCAGATCATAAGTGCAGTGCTCTGTATCCCCCGTTGGGATAATTCTTTAACCTTCATGTCTTACAGGATGGGAGGTGGGAGGCATGGCTCACTACATTTTTTGTTGTCATATTTTTCGTCTGGGATTCATTAAATGCTGATCTCTAGAGGCCTTATAAGGCTGGTGGTAAGGCTGAAATTTAATGAGACTGGCATGAGGAAACATGGTGTTTCTGAACTGGACTAGCAAGAAATGTGCAGACAGAGATTGCACATTGGAAGAGTATTTTGCTTTTACAGTCATTATTATTTGTTGTGAGGAACTGAAATGATTCCTTGAACATTTGTAGAAAACTGAGTGATGTGTACAGTGGGTGTCTCAGATCTAAAATCGGGAAGATGCCATTGGCCTTGTAGGTACGCAGTGAAAAATCAGTAAAATAATGTATTCCTGGCAGTTGGCAATGCTGTTTGAAATGAAGTTTGTTATATTGCTACCATTAACCAATATTTATTTATTTATTTTATTATTATTAATTTTTTTGAGACAGAGTCACACTATGTTGCCCTCAGTAGAGTGCTGTAGCGTCGTCACAGCTCATAGCAATCTTAAACTCTTGGGCTAAAGCGATTCTCTTGCCTGAGCTTCCCAAGTAGCTGGGACTACAGGAGCTGCCACAACGTCCAGCTATTTTTTGGTTCTAGTTGTCATTGTTGTTTGGCAGGTTAGGGCTGGGTTCGAACCCACTAGACTCGTGTATGTGGCTGGCGCCCTAGCCACTGAGCTACAATCGCCGAGCCTTTTTTTGTAGTTTTTGAGATAGAGTCTCACTTTGTTGCCTTCAGCAGAGTGTCGTGGCAGCATAGCTCACTGCAACCTCAAACTCTTGCCCTCAAGTGATCTTCTTGCCTCAGCCTCCCTAGTAGCTGGGACTATAGGTGCCCACCACAGCATCCAACTGTTTTTAGAGTTGGGGTCTCACTCTTGCTCAGGCTGGGCTGCAACTCTTGAGCTCAGGCAATCCACCTGTCTCAGCCTCCCAGAGTGCTGGGATGACCAGTATGAGGCATTGTGCCTAGTCCTTGAATATTTTGATTTAGTTATTTTATATTATCAGTTTTTCTGTTACACAGAAAAAAAATACTTTTTAGAGTTTTCCTGTGATGCTTGATGGGATGAACATGAGAGTTTCAAAATTACTTTAATCTGTTAATATGTAGTACATAGACAGCTTTGTGATATTTCTTATTTTTACATTAAATATAATTTTTACCAATCTTACTCCCATTAAATGTGTAACTTTCTCTTGTGCCTATATGTCATTGAAAATAAACCTCAGAATGCTAATTCCTGAGACTCTTACTTTAAAGAGCATAGATTCCTATGCAAACATATTCATGGTTCTTAAATAACATGAAGAAATACAGAATTATTTTTATGGGTCCAGTTTGCAGCATTCATGCAAATGTGCAAGTTTTCAAGTTGAGGCAAAATCCTAGAAAATGGGCATCACCATGTTTAATGACTATTTATTTGAAAAATATGCAAATACAGATCGTCTTTGTGGTCTTAATTATCCAGATCAGTAGGCTTGCATTTCTCTGGATACAGTTCCTGGATAAGAAATAAAGCCAGCCATTAACCTGAGATAATTAATTTTGAGGGACACGAATCCTCTTGAAGTATATTCTAAGAGTGATCTTCAGTACATTCCCGTCAACAGTGTTTCATAACAAAATATCACTTATGGCACTGGAAGCAACTTTGTTAAGAGATGTTCCTGTCCATCCAATTTGTGTTTAGAAGGACGTGTATCACGTATTTGTGGGTTTTTTCTTTTCCTTTATGCTGTTTAGAGTTCTGTTGCCCTCAGCATGGTATTTACATGTACTTATAATTTTTACCTACTAATTGAAAATATAGAGGTAATTTTTATCAAATTTTTAGTTGGAAAAAATGAGATCTTGTGATTAACTTTCAAATTCTCTAAAATGGAAGGCTTGACATGATGGTCATATTCAGAGAATGATTACTAATGATCCCTGCTAAGATGCTTCTTTGTGGCACAAATTTAATTATATGTCTCTTGAATATAGATTGACTTTAGTGACTGAATTCCGGGAAATATGATGCAACAGATCCCTAACTCCTAGGCCAAGTCACAAAGAGCTGTGTGATTTCCGCAGGCTGGTTTCTCATTTTGTCTCCTCTCCTCTCCTCTCTATCTCTCTTTCTTTTTGTGTTTCCCCCACCACCTCCCTTTCTGGAGATACTTACCTTTGTAGTCTGCGTACAAGACCTATAACCACCCTGACTGTAACTAGCCAGGCTCATGGAGACACCTCACAGACAGGGTACCCTGAGACTGACAGACACCCCAGGGGTTCAAATGTTCCAGCCGCTGTTGTATTTTCCCATCCAGGTATCAAACATATAATTTGCCTGGAGCCTCAGGCACTTGTTACAGCCTCATGCCACACTCTCAACAGAGCTCTCCTTAGCTGAGCCCAAGCAACCTCTAGAGCAGAGCACAATAATGGATAGCAATAATAAGAAATTGTCATTGTTAAATACCACGAAGTCTCAGGTAGCTTGTTACGCAGAATTAGGTAACTCTGGAATGCTGTTTTCTAAAAGGTTCTCAAGAGGAACTTGAATTTGGTGACCCACAAGTCAAGAAAAAAATTCAGAATTGGGGTATGGTCCAAGCTGCTGACTTTATGGCCCCCAACAGACCGAGTTGATTATTACAAGGAGTAGGCTTTAGTTACCTTGTTGATTAAATGCTAGGTCACTATGATACCAATTCTCTTTCTAAATTTTAATATTTAAGCATCACAGACAGAATTAATCATATATCATTGCATCATTGTACCTCCCTATTTCCATAATATTAATTGGATTGTTTAGTTACTGCTTCCCTTTAGTTTTGAGTAGAATTTTATCTATCTTTGCTACTCTACTTCATCACATCTATAAAATTTGATTGTAAGACATCCCTTTATGTGATGTTATGTGCTAATATGAAAGAAAAGATGCTGAAAATAATTTCAAGTTTTCATACATTTTAAAACATGATCCAGTTTCAAAGACACTAAAATGTGAGAAAAGTGTCTCTTAACTAGATACAATATAATATTTCATAATATACATTTAAGTACTGTCAAAGTATATTTTAAAAATCAAGATTTTAGGCTTCAAGAAATGAGCATGAGTGAGATGACTCTGATTATGGTCTGACCTTCATTCTAAAATGTAGAACTTACTACCCAAACTGAAGCTTTCTCGTCACTCATTCAGCAGGCCTGTCTCCTGAGTGGGCGTGCAGACTGTTACCACTGAGTGGATACCAGAGG
>CAUYQV010043866.1:0-18372 GCA_963574575.1 Galagoides demidoff | reverse complement strand
TGATATCTCAAAGTAGTTTTGATTTGCATTTCTCTGATGATTAAGGATGGTGAGCATTTTTTCTTATATCTGTAGGCCGTGCGCCGATCTTCTTCAGAGAAATTTCTCTTCAAGTCCCTTGCCCACCCTGAGATGGGATCACTCATTTTCTTCTTGCTAATACATTTAAGTTCTCTATGGATTCTGGTTATTAAACCTTTGTTGGAGACATAACCTGCAAATCATGCTTTATTTTATATGCTTTGTTTATTTTGGGTTGTCTAACATTTAATAGGTTATTTGTGAATGAATGATTGACATAATGTTTATAAAGTCCTTGTCATTTGATAGGTATTCAATAAAATAAATGTTACTTTCCTTTCCTAACCTTTTAAAGATTTGATCTCTCTTAGCTCTATATCACACTAGGGTAGGGATTAAAAGGTACACCTATTATCAATCATTTTTGCCTGCTTCTGAGTAGGGAGGTCAAGAGAAAGCATCAGGGAAGGATACAGAGCTGGGAGGTTGAGGTACAACTGGCTGACCTACTTACATAGGTTTATTGGAGCTCAGTCTTGCAACTGACAGCATGATGATTAGACTCTTTTCATTTTATGGTTTTGCAATCTGGGTTGCCTCAGTGGATGATTTGTGAAGTAATGACATTCATGTTTCAGCTGTAGAAATGTGTTAAGTTGTACTTAATCTATTTATGAATTAAAACCAGAGGATGTGATGATAATTACTTGACATCCTTTCTGTGTAGGAATCTTCAAATGAGCAAAGGAGCCCAGGGAAAATGGGGTGTCATTGTACAGCATAATGTGAGAATGTGCTTGAAAGGGAACAGAAAGGACACCATTCTGTCCAAGTTAGATAATAAGGTTTTTGAAATATAAAAAAAAGTGCCATATAAGTAACTGGTTTTCAATATGTATCTCAGGCTCTTGTAAAAATAGTTTCTGTATCTCTGCATTCTAGAATCAAGAGCCATATTGGTAGGATATAGGCAATTATAAGTCAGCCAGCCAGCCACTCTGGTTATCGATTGTTATGACATGAATTGAGGGTAAAGGATTTATGCTTGGTCATTTTTCAAAAAGGATCTTCTAAGAGAAATTCATTGGCTTGTCTGAAATTTTTAAATTATTATCCTGAAAGCTGTGACATTTTAAGAAGAGAAGTATCATATTGTCTCTAAAGATAATACATCATAGCAGATGAAACATAAAAGGAATTTTGAGTGATTCAACACAACAATGTTCTTTTGCCTTTTAAAACATCCCATTTTCTTTGGAGGTCAAAAGTTTCTACACTTTAACAATTTCATTTGTTCACCCAGTTTGGGAAATAAATAAAAGCAAATTTCCCCTATTTGTCCCACTAGTCTGGCTTTCACATAGACAGCATTTTATCATTGACACAGCCCTTTTCCATTAATTTTCATATTTGAGTTTCACAGCAATCCTTTGAGACAGGCAATAAGAGTAAATATGAATCTTAAAGGTATAGAAAGCAAGACTCCGAATCCTAGCCACTTCTCTTGCCATTATCCAACTTTGCTATTCCAGAAACCAAAGTGATGTTTGGGCTAGATTTGTTACTATTTGTTCAGCCATCTTAAACCCCCACATTTCAACTTATAGTAAACCAGAAAGAAAATGAATAAATAAACTTTCAACTCTTACTGAATCGAAAGAGCTATTTCCTCAAATATAAGAATCTGAGAATTAAGTTTGTGAACTCATCCTAGAAAAAATGCTACAGACCTCATTGCTGAATATCAACAGCTACCTTGAAAGTACTTGCCTTTGGAAGCTATTCACTGATGCCAGTGCCTAGTCCACCCTTCAAAGCAATTTTGGAACTCTGTTTTTCTGGAATAGCCATCACAGGTGTTATTGTATGCCACACAAAACATACAACAATAATAATGAACACCAATCAGCACCACCGCACATTGGTGTGAACACAGCTGTGAGAGACTGATATACCAAGCTTATAAAACCTTACTGAGTTGTTTGTACAGTACTGCCAATGTAGCACAAGGTGGCAAATTCGCAAACTTAATTGTCAGACTTTGGATGACGATTGCTTTGATGATCATTCCAGAAAAAGAGTTTCAAAATTGCTTTGAATGGTGGACTCAGCATTGGCATTGGTGCACAGCTTCCTAAGGGGAGTATTTCAAAGGTCACCATAGTGATATTCAACAATGAGGTATGTAGCACTTTTTCTAGGACAAGTTTGCAAACTTAATTATCAGATCTTATATTTAATTAGACTTGTGTGTGGTAACCTACGATAAACTCTGATTTCAATAATCCTGTCGTGGAAAAATATGTCTTGGAAGAAAAATATCAAGAGATAAAAAGAAATGCAGGTTGAGATGAAGTTCCTGACTTAAAATAATTCTTGCAAAGATAGATTTTTCACTTAAGTGACAGAAATGAGTGGCAAAATGGGCCAGGCTTTATAGTAGAAAGGACAAACATGATTATTAATTCATAAGTAAACCACATTTCCCTCCTATACCATCTATTGTTTTCTTTCTATTGAGTCTGGTCTGTTTTTCTATTGATGATGAACTATCAGATAAAATAAAAATCAAACCTGGTAGTTTTGTTTATGTCTATGACTAATTATAGCCATTTTATGCAATAAAGAAAAAGTTTTCAGCCAGAGATTAGACAACTCTGTCTTTTTTGTGTGGCTAATTGAATTGTCAATAGTACTTCAGCAGAAGTTTTGCAAGTTATATATTTTTAAATATCACGCCTATAAAAACTGGCTTTGGCCACCTTAGTGGTGCTCCAGGGGCTGGGAATACTTCTTATCAGCCACGCTACCCTCATTCTTGCTTTGTTGCTTTATTGCTAACTAGTTTAAGTTCTCTGTGTCTCTTTCTCCCTCTATAATATATATACATACGCACATATAATGTATATATGTATGTATTTGTGTGTATGTATGTATTTGCATATATAGCCCCTACATTGAATGGGGTGATCTTTTAATTCAATATATGGGGCTGGGGTGACCTTTTAATTCAATATATAACCACTTTAATGATTTACCTTAGTTTTATTCTGAATTGACTGGTTGTCTTGGTATTTTAATTCATTTACTCAAAATGAATTTGTTAAGTACTCACAGTGTGCTAGATACAGTGTTCTCGGTTCTAGGGATAGACTAGAGATTAAGAGAGGCTTGAATTCCTAACTTACAGAAGATTAGGGGAGATAGTACCAGGGAGACAGAATTAAACAATAAATCAAACATCTAGTATGTTAGTGATAAGTGCTATGGAGTAAAATAAAAGATAGTGGAGGACAGAGATAGGGAGTGTACAGGTGGTATATGGGGGAAAGTACCATTTTGAATTGGATGTCAAGGGAAGGCCTCACCTAGAAGGTGCCATTTGAGTGAAGAATTGAAAGAGTTGAAGGAATGATTCATGCAGTTATCAGAGAGAAAAATCTTCTAGGCAGAGGGAGAATAGCAAGTGCAGAGACCCTGGGATGGGCCTGTGTGTGGTTGGGTCAGTGAAATGCTAGGTGGCTGGAGTTGGGTGAGGGAGGCGGAGTATGGGAAGGGACAAAGTTAGAGGACATGTGGAGCTCCAGATTATGGAGGGACTCATGGGCCAACAAAAGGACTTGAGTTTATATTCAGGGAGAAATGGGGAACCAGTAGAAGCGTTTGTATAGAGAAGTGATAGAATCTGAAATGTGTTAATAGGATCACTTTGGCTGCTGAGCTGAAATAAACTGAAGGAGGCAAGGGCAGAGGCAATCTGTGAGGAAGTTGTAACAATCTAGGTGATAGATAATGGTGATTGGACCACGGTAGCTCAGTGGAGATATTGAAAAATGGTGGGGTTCTATATGTATTCTGAAAGTATAGCCAGTAGGATTATCTTACAGTTGGGCTTTGGGTGTGAGAGACAGGAGTTAGGATGACTCAAAGGATTTGGCCTGCACAAGTAGAATAAGATTGCCACCAAGTTAAATGAGGAAGACTCAAAAGGAGCAGGATTTGGGGGTAGGCAGGATTTTGGTTTTAGATATGTTAAGTCTGAGATGCCTACTGATATTCAAGTGGAGCTATTGAGAAGACAGCTGGATACACAATATCTGAGCCTGAGAAGACACACACACACACACACGTACTTACACCCATATGCACACACATGCACATTTGGGAGTTGTCTTTATACAGATGGAATTTAAATCCATGAGACAGATTAGATCATCAAGGGAGTAAATATAAAAAAGAAAGGATGTTCAAAGACTGGACCCTGAGCCCCTCTAACACTTAAAGCTCAGGGAGATAGGTAAGAGCCAGTAGAAGTCACTACAAAGAGAGGCCAGTGAGGTGATCTGAAAGGTCCTGAGTGTATGTCTGATGGAGAGAGTAAATGCAGAACAAAATTTATTTCTGGAAGTCTCATTGCTCTATTAGATTCTGTGCCTTGGCTACATTATAGGGACCTCAGAGTCGACTGTATGTCAGGGGACTTCTCACTAATTTTTAAAGTTTAGTGAGAGATACTCCCTCGCAATTTTGTTGACTAAAAAACAGAAAAGACATTGGGTGGTAACACTGTGTTGAAGCAAATAATGTAATGCAAATGTTCTTTTTGTTCAAGCCAAGGCAGGGTGTTATAATTAAGACATGGCTGCACTCCATCATCATGACAGGCCAATTGATAACTTGGCTAATTTTGGAGGGAGAGGAGTAGGTTGTGATAGGATAGAATCAAAAAGGTTAGCATGAGGCAAGAAAGATTTAACTATTTGAACATATGACATCGTTTATTCTGACATTCAACAACAGGTCACACAAAAGATGATTCAAGTGTTGTTTTTTTTTTTTCTTTGCCACAATTAAATGTCATGTCACCAGTGACAGCTTGGAGGCTGATTTCATATTCCTGCTTATTTGAAGAGCCATCCTTGATGTACAAATCTCTTCTGAAGCAGAAGGTTAAGGGCATGTATATTGTGAATTGAAGGTTCAGCCCAACTTTTGTTTCTTTGCTCTTTGAATTTTACCTTCTCTGAACTGACCTGCCAGTATCTGTCATTTGAAGAATCAATTTAAAAAACAGGTGAGATAGTGCAAATTCTGAGCATAGCTTTAAGTCCCAGATGAGTTTTCTGAAAGCATGGTGGCACTGCAGTATTCTTGCTGGTACCTAGGAATAGCACTAATTAATTGTCAGTGCCTTTCTCCATCTGAGAATTTTGGTTACAAAGGCTCATTTCTAAAAGATGGCCTGAAGCAGATTTAAACATGAAGTCGTTTAATTGGCATGAATGAGCAACAGTTGGACTTTCTGAATTGAGTTCTTCCATGGTTGACCAGAGCACATGGAAACAGCAGTAATTGCTCCTTAGCTCCCAAATGGAGATGAGATGAGGGGAGGGAAAAAAGAAAGCAAAGCCATTAATGGTCTGACTGAATTAGTCCATGAGTCTTGTTTCAGGGGTTTATTACTGAATGTGAACCCTACTTTAAATACAAAATATTTGAGTTATGAACAAGTGGTATAACAGTTGGAATACATATTAATTTTCTTAATTTGACAAAAGTTTCTGTGAATAATATCTTAAAGGTGGGGGCATAAAGGCTGACCCTGTTAGGTTCTTTGAAGCCTTCATTTTCTTTTTGGGATAGGCTTATCAAATTGAGGCCCTTATTGCTTTACATAGTGAAATGTTCTCTTGGTTATGTTATATACATACACAGTGCTGGTTTATGAGAGCATTTCATTTCAAAAGAGAACTGTCAAATTTGTGGAAGAATAGAGTGTGTAGTATAAGTGCTCAATTATAAAGTGTCACATTTTACATAACATGAATCCTGTTCTTAGACAGGTAAGCTATATATAAACTCTTTCCATAAATATGTACTATGTATATGAATTCACTCAAAATGGTGGTGGGAGACAGAAGTACTAACAATACTATTGTGCTTGCCATTTGTGTTGTGCGGTATTCTTCAGACCACTGTTGTTCATGGTTGAGACACAAACTGGGCACTCAGGGATCTTTCTGGTCATATTCTGTACCCTTGCACTGACTAATAAAAGGACCTAGGGGCAGCATTTCAGATTTGTCTAATGGGCTCTTAATTTGCCAAAATGAGCACACTGTGATGCTAAGAGGTATGCTCCACCAAGTTCCCGGGTCAACAGCACCAGGGTCAGTTCCATGAAGCCCTACCAGAATCACTAGCACTCTGGTGGCTGGTTGATATCCAGAAGTGTTCATCTTACACTCATCTGTAAGACTTGCCTTTTATGTAATAGCTTCAGATTTTGACACCTAGGTTGAAGTGTTGCAGTTCTGGGCAATAAGGTTTCATTCTATGGCAATTTTTTTTTTTTAGACAGTCTCACTTTGTCACCCTCAGTAGAGTGCCATGGTGTTGCTCACAGCAATCTCACTCTTGGGCTCAAGTGATTCCTTTGCCTCAGCCTCCTAAGTAGCTGTAACTACAGGCACCTGCCACAACACCTGGCCCCTATGACAATATTTTTATTTATACAACTGCTGCTTACCATAGCAGGAAACGCAGAAGAGGGATTTTGAAGTTGTTCTCTATGAGTGTTCTGTTATTGGAGTATGAACAGCTGCAAATGGAGGGCTTCTTTCTGTCACATGTCTTGGTCCAGGTGTTGCCACCCTTGTTCAATGCTTTTTCCTGGTCTGTACTGGCAGGAGTTTGCCTCAGGAATGCTCAGCATCAGCAGTGTGCTACCATCAGGTTTAAGTAGAACAAGACCTGATCATTTTGTGTGACATTGACTCCTTCTAATATATATTTGTGCATCTATTTGTTCAGTCACTCATTCAAACATTTTTCTAGAAACAACTATGAGAAAGATCCTATGATACTTTCATCAAATGGTAAGCTGTACTTAATGATAAAGCTGCAAATGAAGCTGTTATAAATGTACAGAGCAATAGCTACAAGTTGTTGAAGAAATATGAGTCAGGCCTCTGGCAAATCTGGAATGAGATTTGGGCTGATGTGATGAAGATATCTCTTGAAGGCAGAAGTTCAAGAGCAATATGACTGATGTCCTTAAAAAAGGGGAAATTTGGACACAGAGACACACATGTATAGAGAAAGGTGATATGCAGACACAGGGAGGATGCCCTCTACGAGCCAAGGAATGTCTGAGGCTACCAGAAATTAGGAGAGAGGCCTTCAGTACTCTCCCTCACAGTCCTCAGAAGGATCCAACCGTGCTCACACATTGATAACATACTTCTAGCCTCAAGAACTGTGACACAGTTCATTTTTGCTATTTAATCTACCAAGTTTTGGGTACCTTGTTATGTCAGTCCTAGCAAACTCATATAGTGGACACATACAGCAAGTGCTAAGATAAAATATGTGCACATTTTAAGAAAGGAAAAAAACTGCATTAAAATTGCAATACTCAATATATACCAATAACAAAAGATGAATCCAAGTCCTGTTTGAATACCTCTTTTAGTTGAAGAAGTCAAAAATGACTTGAGTATTACAATTGGAATACAGTTTTTTTCCTTTCTTAAAATGTGTATACCTTTTTTTTGGCACCCTCTGTATGATCTCCTAATGATCAAAATCCAAAGGCTCCTTCTTCCCTCCTCTGGCCAATCCTTTTTAAAATTTGAGAGCATGGTGAGATGGAAAAAACAGAGATTTGGAGTTAGGCTGAACTAGATTCAATCTGTTGGGTGATTTGACTTATCTTCTCAGAGCCTATGAAATAGAATTTGTAAATACCTTCTATGGTGCTTTGAAGATTACATAAGATAATATATGCAAAAAATGGAATATAGTAAGCAAAAAATAAATGTAGTTAGCCTGGGAAGAACCTAGACATTGAGTGGTCAGTTGAGAAACCAAGTCAAACAGTAGGACCTTTGGAGTGAAGATCTAATAAGTAGCTTAGCAAAGGTAAATGTCTGTTCCTCCTTTGGGATGTCACCTTTTCATTGTACTTAGCAGGTTGTATAGTTCCGTTTGTGTGTTTCTCTTCCCCTTGAATTTCAAGGTCATTGATAGTGGACATAATGAATATTTGATGAATGAGGAATGACTGAATGAGACAAATCTGGAAGAGCTTCTTGGTCAATCTGAGGGCCAAATGTTCATTCTATGTGTCAGTGCTTGGTAGAGAAAGGAGTAAGCTGTATGGAGCTGCATGAAGATGGAAGTTACTATTAATGAATTGATTCTTTGGGCTAAAATTTCTTTTCCTAGAGTTGTCAACAATCCCCCCCCCCGCCCCGCTTGGATTAGATTTTTGTCTGTTTGTTTTGGTAAATCACAACTGGAGTCAACCTGAGTGAGTGATGAATATGAACTTCCAACAGACTTATTAAAAGTGGATATACCAGTATAGTATATTACTGTCACTTCTGTGATATCATCATCAGAATTGTCTGCTTGTGTTATTCAGATGCAGAAATAGCCTTAAGATTGACTTTTTTTTTTTTTTAACAGTTGCTCACTTTACAGATGCAGGATGCCAAACCAGAAAGAGCGTTCACTTCATGGCCCAAATTCTATGGCAATAATCCTGGAAATCACAAATATAAGTAGATCAGAACTTTCTATTTCCCATGTTATTTCCCAAAGTGAGCTGATTGTGTACAACAACAGTCTTCCTCAGCAAATACTAGTTTTATTTAATGAATAATCTGGAGGTTCTTGTATTATTATGTGAGCCTCCCAGCTGGGTTTGTACTAACTTTTTTTTTTTGTAGTTAAAAGATAAGCTTCTCTTTCACATCAGTCTGAGAACTCTCTTTTCTAGTTACTCAGGAGTCTAAACAGCTTTTTCAAACAACTCTGTATTTGCTGAGTTTACCCATGACCCCTCTCCTCCCATTCTTTCATTGTAGTCTAGAAACAAATATTTCTCAGACCAGGTGTAGAAAGAAAAAAGAGGCTGGTAGATTTTTCTAGCACTATTCATTTCAAGCTTTACCATGCAGCTTAAAATGACAAGCTATGTTTATACTTCACTGAGTAAGAGGGTTTACTTGGTTAGATAAGATGGTAAGTATTAATAAAATATTAATGAGACGTAGAAAGAGGTAGCTGGTATATTACCCCCCACTCTTGAAAATAAAAAGCATAAGACAGGGAATGGCAGGAGATGAAGCTGAATAAATGAGCCTTTTTTTTCTGAGAAAGAAGAGAAGCAAAGTGATTCTCAGCTCCAGGCCCAATCTTTTGCCTAATGCTGACTTGATTCCATGCAGTCCGGTGAACACTCTACTATACAGCTCAGAGAAGTTAGGTATCCACAGTCAATGTCCTGTTGTATCAAACAACCCAAGTCTTCTTTTGAATACTCTGGTATGGATGTCCTCATCTCAGTGTTACTGTAACTCTGAAAAATTGTGGACAGTCTAAATGTCAAACAATAGAGACCTTTCTTCATGAAACCATGATATGGCCATGTGATAGAGCATCATGCAGCTGATAAAGATTTAGCTGTAGAAAGAGATTTAAAGGTATGGGATGATGTTCATAATTTGTCAATGATTAGAAAAAACCACATTACCTAATAATGGTACAGTGGGAACCTAAAAAAAATCAGTACATATCTTCACAGAACCCTGGAATATAACTTTTCAAATTTTTAATGATGATTGACTGTAGGTTATAGAATTAAAGATGGGTTTTATGTTTCTTTGTGCTTGTCTGTATCCTCTGTAATTTTTATAATGAATATGTCTTGTCTTTACATTCAGGTAAAGAAGAAAAGAGGATACCTTCTCGCTTATAAACACTATGCTGTGGATTGAATGATGGCCCCCCAAAGGGTATGTTCACATCCTAACTTTTGAACCTATGAATGTGATCTTATTTGTAAAAAGAGTCTTTGCAGATATAATTAAGAATCTCATGATGAGATTATTCTTGAGTGGACCCTAAATCCAGTGACAAGTGTCATTATAAGAGAGAGAAGAGAAGACACAGACACATAGGAGAAATCCTTGTGGAGATAGAGGCAGAGTTTGGGATTATGTGGCCACAAGCTAAGGAATACTGACAACCACCAGAAGGTAGAGGAGGCAAAGAAGTATTCACCTTTAGAATTTCTGGAGGGAATGTAGACTTGCTGATATCTTGTATTTGAACTTTTGGCCAACAGACCTGTGAGAAAACAAATTTCCATCTTAAGTTCGCTATGACTTGTTCCAGCAGTTACAGAAAACTAATACATAGGTCAGTGTGAAAATTTTGAGGTAGACTGTGTTATAGTCCATTTTTTCACTTCTAAGAAACACAGTGGACAACATCCTTTCTGATTCACCCATGCAAGTTTCAACTTGCTCGGCTAATCAGTGTTTCTGGGAGGGCTTCATTTGTACATATTCCGATGGACTATGCTGCCTATCAGTTATTCATTCTATGTGAGCCTTTGACTGGGCTCTTCTCTGTGGCTTTCCTCAGCCCTAGATCACTATGTTTAACATTTTAAAAGAGCCCTGCTGAGCTCTATCCATTTCATGTTTTATATCTCCTTCTCCCTCCCATCTTGTCTTTGCTCTTATTTGTGAGACATTCTTTTCATTTTTTCATGATATGAAAGCATATATGTATTTTATCTTAGAGAAGGAATGAGGGAGGGAAGAGAGTAGGGGAAGGGAGAAGAAGAAAGCAGGGAGATGGCATGGTATCCCAAAGAAAGAAAGAAAGAATGGCTGCCAAGGCATTCTTTTATCTTGTATTTGAACTTCTGGCCACCAGAACATCCCCTGTCATATGGTCCAGACTGAAAGCTTATCCTTCAGTTTTCTTTGGCAACTGAATATTTGTAATTGGACACATTCACAGTAGGGCCTTAATGGGTGCCTAGGGCCTCTGTATTTTTAAAAGAGACCCAGAGATTTTTACCACCCTTTAAAATATCTGTAGTGACTTAAACACTCAAATGACATTGGTACCCAGGCTACTTGGGATACATATTACCCAATTATGAGAGAATGGGAAATTTGTTGAGGTATCATGGGAAAAAATTACTCATAAATTCACTGAAGAGGTTTCCCACATGTCTGAGATACAGAATTTACAGATATTTTGTCATTTCTATTTGCCAAGGAAGTGAAGAAGGCTCCCTGGTGACTTGATACTGCCACTCCAACCTCATTTCCTATTTATTGCTAATGATCCTATGATCTATAGGTGCTAGATGTCATTGCCAGTCCTCATCCTCAGGCTATTGCCCCTACCCTCTGCTCTGTGTGGAGGGAGGCCCTCCTTCACCATTACCCATTTTGCCTGACTCACTCCTGCACCATCTTTGATCATTCAGATTTGGCTCAAGCCTCACCTCTGAAAAGCCTTTTCTGATTGCCACTTCCGAAACCAGACCAGGCACGAGGCCTGGCCTCTTTGAGTTTCTCTAGAAGCATGGTCTCACTTCTACCCCTGAACTCACAATGAGGGGAAGTTATCTCTGTTAAAGTGGGACATTTTTAAGTTCATGTTATATCACAAAAGGGTTTCCAGAAGTCAAAAGAAAGATAAAATGAGGTATACTCTCCTGTGAATGAAATATTTTCTGTGGCTGAATAATCTCTGCAAAGAAAAGGCTATAGGGGAGGGGGATAGGAGGGGGGATGGGTGGAGAGAGGGTGATTGGAGGGATCACTTCTATGGTTTATCTTACAAGGGTACAAGTGAATCTTTCTAAGAGTAGAATATAATCATCTTAACACAACTAAGAAAACGACATAAAGGCTATGTTGTCCAGTTTGATGAAAATATTTCAAATTGTATATGAAAACACCACACTGTACCCCATGATTGCGTTAATGTACACAGCTATCATTTAATTAAAAAAAAAACATTTTGAAGTGAAAAAAAAAAAAGGGCTATAGGGCGGTGCCTGTGGCTCCAAGGAATAGGGCACTGGCCCCATAAGCTGGAGGTGGTGGGTTCAAATGTGGCCCCAGCCAAAAACTGCAAACAAAAAAAAAAAAGAAAAAAAAAGAAAAGGCTATAAACAAGTCACTACCATGGAAATCTTTTATCTACTGCCCACTAGATCTATATGCAAAATTCCTTAAGCAAAACTGACATTTTCTTTTGTAAGAAAAAAATGCAGAAGTGGATGAGGAAAAATTGAAGTAGAAGCCTCCCAAATGTAAAAAAATGTTATGTTTGGCTCTTCCTGCCTCTGCTGTGAGCTACTTGCAGGAGGCAAGATCTGGAGTGCCTGCACTTGGCCTAGCATTGGTACTCCCTTGGTGTTTGTGTAATGAATGAGTAAATATTTTTCTCATGGCCCTGTGCTGTTTGTTTAGGAACTGTGAAGAGAGAAGCAGAGCAGGCACTTTGATACTGCATCTGCCATTTGTCTGGATTAATGTCCTGAAGCCCTTTAGACAAGACCTTTTTATCACCCATCTCAGAAACATAAAAGCAGGACAGGATTTTCAGCAGGTGAGAATGAGGAAAAGCAGATAATTCTTTCTCTTTTCAGTCTAGAAAAAGTACCAACAAGGAGCTGCTGGGAAGTGATAAGGATGTCACACAAAATGGGAAAATCAGTTCATGGTGCCTCTGTGGTGAGTAAACACAGTGGCACCAGAGGAGATTTTGCTAAGAGACCAATCAACCTTGTTTCTGCCATCCCTCCATAACAGGACCTAGAATTTCAGGAATAATTGATGGATGGTAGTGATATCCAGGCATTTGCAAACTATATTATTCATGTTAAAATAAGACATGGAGTAGTTTTTAGTTATGGCTATTAGACTTGAACACAAAAATGGAAAGCAGTCCCATAGTTATGTGGTCCCTCCTGGAATGGGATAGAACTACATTTGTCCTAGTTGTGAGGACCTTGGTTCAAGTCAATTGGTATCTTGGACCTGAGTTTGGAGGAAAATTGTAATTTATAGCTTAGAAGAAAAGGAAAGGATTAGGAGCCAGAAGAGTGATCAAACAGGTCACCACACTGGAAGGGCAGTGCTAGCTGGGAGCCAGATATGCATAAGGGAGCAAGCAGAGAGGAGAGCAAGATGCAAGGGATTGAAGCTGGTGCCAAAAGTAATTTTATGAACATAGCCTTCCTCTGCATGTCCCGGCATGCTTCCCTGGGCAAGGGGCATGCTCTTAAAGCTCCAGGAGGGCTGTCTTTCCTCATTCCTGGCCAAGTCAGGTTAGCCTAGGAGTGATGACCATAAAGAATTATATATTTTTCGGTGGGAGTAGAATTAGTAGACCCCTGCCAAATGCAGTACCTATGTTAAAAGGTAAATTTGACAATTAATGATATAATATCTTTAGTGGACCAGGGAACACCATAAACTTAGATTAAGCAAATATGTACTGAACTGTATTTGCTGAATGCAAGGTACTCTCATTAGAGTAAGGAAGGTATAGAGATAAGTATTGCATTCCATGTTCTCAAGAAATACAGTGTGTTTCATCTCAGATAATAAAGGCATGATGAGGGATTGGATAATATAGGTCATATGCAAGGTCCAGCCCCAGATAAAGCAGAGGAGTGACAGGAAATATTGCTGAAAAGATATGTTAGGGTAGACTCCAGTGTTGGCTAGAGCAGCTCTTACATTGAACATGAGTTGGATAATACTCTGCAAAATATTTTGGAAGCATGGAAGGTAGTTAGGCCACCACAGTGGTCTAGGTACAGGTGATGTGGGCCTGACTTACTCTGGTGGCAATGCGATGAGAATTGAGGAGACAGGGATGATAGATATATTTGGAGAGCTAAATTGTCTCTGGCTTAGTGTATTATTCAGGGTTCTTCAAAGAGACAGAACCAATATATAAGAAGGGATTTAATCAGGAAATTGGCTCATGTGTTACAGGGGCTGATAAGTCCCATGACAAGCTGTTTGCAAGCCAGAGACTCTGAGGTGCTAGTATGGCTTAGTCCAAGTCCAAAAGCCTTTGGTCTTAGAGTCTAAAGGTCAGACAGCCTAGAGTTCTGATGTCAAAGGGCAGGATGAAAGGAATGTTCTAGTTCAGAGAGAGAGAGAGAGAGAGAGAGAGAAAGGAAAATAGCTTCACCCTCCCTTTTTTTACCCTATCTGGGTCTCTGGATGATTGGATCATGTCCACTCACATTGAGGGTGGATCTTCCCACTCATTCCACTGACTGACACACTATTTTCCTCTGGAAACACCCTCACAGACATACTTGAAAGTAATGCTTTACCAGCTTTCCAGGTATTCTTTAATACATTGAGTTGACACCTAAATTTAACCATCATACTTGGTGACTCATTGGGTGTTGGGAATAAGGTGGACAGGAAACAAGTTGACAGCATGTTTACAAGCCTGTGTGACTATATGAATAGGATCACCCATAGAAATAGAGAAATCAGCTGAGTCATTGGGTTTGAAAGGGGAGAAAAGCTACTTGGTTTTGAACTTACTGGGTTTGTAGTGCTGGTTAAACATATGAATGGAGATCCCCAACAGGCAGCTGGGAATGTGGAACTAAACTAATAGGTTTCTATAGGTCCCTATACATTCTCTACTCCACCACTCACTACTTTCTCTTACCTATTATCTCTGTGTAGAGAAGGACTCTTCTTATTCAATGCACAATAGGGAAATAATGCAGTGATATTTAAAAAAAATCAGTGAGCTAGTGCTTGGGAGAGAGGTCAAGGACAACATCAGCGGGGCATGTTGGTAGAAGTGATCGTTCAAGTCACTGAGTAGATGAAATAACTGGCAGAATGTTATGGTCTAGATTGTGTCTCTACACGATTGCTATGTTATAGTCCTAACCTATAGTACCACAGAACGTGACCTTATTTGGAGATAGGATCTTTGCAGAGGAATCAAGTCCAGTATAACTGGTGTTCTTATAAAGGGATAAATTTGGACACATAAACACTTGGATAGAGGGAAGACAATGTGAATAGACACAGGGAGAAGACAGCCATCTACAAGGTAAGGAAAGAGGAACACTTCCTTCCCTCATAGCCTCATAGGTTCATTGAGAAAGAACCAACCCTACTAACACGTTGATTTTGGACTTCTAGCCTCTAGAACTGGAGACAATAACTTTCTGTTGTTTAAGCCACTCAGTTTGTGGTATTTTGTTATGGCAACCCTAGCAAACCAGTAGAGGGAAAGAATATTCAATGGAGAAAAGAGCAGAGTACTAAAGCTAAAAGCATAGGGTCACTTCTACAGAGGATGAAACAAGACAGCAAAGAAAAAAACGAGATATTGGTCATAGAGGTGGTAGGTGAGCAATAGTAATGTCATGTCATGAAAACTAGGAGAGGACAGAATTTCAAGAAAGGGAGTGACAGAATAAACAGTGTCCAGTGCCACAGGGAATTTGAGTAGGATGCAGAATGAACAATTTTGCAATTAGGAGATCCTGGAAGTCTTACATGGCCTAAGAGAAAGCATTTTCCTTAGTAGTTAGGATAGGGCATACAGAAGCCAGGCTACAAGACTGTGTGTGTCCATGTTACCCACATGTCTGAGGAGTGGTGCAGTTTGGCTGCTTCAGAGTTAACTGGAGAGCCCCCACCAGAAAATGGATTTCTAAACCCCAGGATTATATTCAGATTCATCAGGTCTGGGGGTGGGGCCTAGAAATCTGGTTTTTTCAAAAATCACTCCAAGCATTTCTTATGCACAGGTGTATTTGAAAACCACTGGCTAGACTATTGTTTGAAGAAATTTGTTAGCAAAGTAGAAGAAAGAGAGAGAGAAATGTATTGATTAGGATTGGCTAGGCACTATTGCACTAACAACCCTCAAATCTCAGTGTTATAACACAAGAAAACTTGATTTCTCACTCATCCTGTATTATCATCATCATCCAAGGGAAAGGTCTCTCTCTGTTTACCCTAGACTGTCAGAGACTTGAATCATTTGTTGCTATACCGAAGAACTGAGGTCTCCTCAGTTACTGCTTCAAGGAAAAAACGGAATGGACATTTCACGCTTGTTCTTCTGAGCTTCTGCCCCAAGTGACATGTTACCTCATTCACAATTCATTGGCTGAAATAAGTCATATGATCCTACCTACCTACAAGAAAGTGGGAAGTATGTACTTTAAATACCTGGGAGAACAGGGAAACTGGATATGAGTCATGTTTGTTTGCAAAGGAGCAGAGAAACAAAAAAGTGTTTTTAGACCAGAAGAGAAATGAGCATAAGAGAAAGATGCCAAAGGAAGAAGAATTTGAAAGGGGAAAGAAGAAGGATAAGAACAAAATACGAATTAATAGGGAAAAGTCCTAGAAGAGGGATGGGAACAAAAGTATCAAGTGGGGTGAACTTAACCTTGGAAAGGAGGGATGCACTTCTTCCTTAGTGTCAAATGTGAGCAACAGAGGGAGAATGAAGGCTCCATGAGATTTTTTGTGGCAGAAAATTATTAGCAATATTATTCTGAGACTTGACCTGTCCTTCCTTTCTCCTTTCCAGATTTCTATTTACAATTCTTTCATATGAGAGTTCAGACAGTTCTAGCACTTCCAAAATTAACCCAAGAGGATTAGTCAACAGGACTGAATTAGCAGGGCTTTTGCATCTCTCCCTCCTTAAAGGAAAAGTTCAGAGTGGAGTAAAAGGAGATACTTCAGGGTCTTCTATGGACTGGCAGTTTGGTTTTTCCTTTTGGGATAAATCTTCCTAAAGCATCAGCTCTGCTTGCCCACCAATCACATAGCATTGCAATTTGTATAGTTAACTACCCTACTGGGTTAGGGAAATGGTAGCTACTATTCCTGTTGTACTTAGAGTTTAGAGTCATGCAAAATAGAATTCTAGATCTTCAAGGAACCTTGAGGTAGTACCATAGTAAACTGACTGAAGTCCATAAAAAAACAATTATTTTTATTTTCAAAAGCCCATATCAGAGACTGTTTTTCCAGGGCTGGAATGACTCTTCTGTTCTTCTTTATGGCTAGGCTAGCTCCCTGATATTCCATTTAAAATGTCTGTCCTCTTGTTTTGCCCCTTATGGGCATGGGGAACAACTGCACATATATATAAACAACCCTCATATACATAAACACCATTATTAAATTGTTCTATAATCTTAAATTCAAACTTAAAATATATTTTATTTTTCTCACAGATATATCACTGGGGTTATGAAATTAGTAAGTTAATAAATCAATCCTTGTTTTCAAAGAACTCATTATCTGGTTGGAGAGAAAGGGAGAGGATGAGAGGGAGAGAAAGAGAAAGAAAAAATGGTTGTACATTATATTCCGATTATTTTCCCACTTGGTTTAACAAAGGTAGGCATTAAGAACAATGCAGCAGAGCGTGAGGAAGAAGGAATGACTTCTGCCTGGAGCCATCAGGGAAAGTTTCACAGAGCACGTAACAGTTGACTTTATTTTTAAAGTCCAAGTAGGAGCTCCTCTTTCTCCACGAGCTCTAAGTTTCCCTGAACTCTCCTCCTTCCCTTTCCAGTTAGGTAACCACATTTATATTGCAAATGTCTCATTTTCGGATTTTACCCTGTCCTTTATTATTGAGTCTAGTCTAATCCTTACCCAATACACAGTGGGCAGCTAGAATCTTATAAATATCTCTGGAGATCCTTAGCTAGCAAGGGTTAAGGAATGTTTTCATTCAGTCACCTCTGGATCCTATTCCCTGTGGCCACTGATCCTGGATCTTTGCTCTAAGGCTTATATCTTGAATTAAGATCCTGGGAGGAAGAACCACATTTTTCTAATTAACCTAAAAATGCTTTGTGGGTTAGAGGCAGCACTAAGGAAAGTTATACCCTAGTATAGGTAAACAATTTCAGATTGAAGTTCTTAAAATGCTTGTCATTTCTGTCTCTGGTAGAATTGCCAGTTTAGCAAACAAAAAATATAGGACACGCAGTAAAATATGAGTTTCTCATAAATGACTTTTTTAGTATGTCTCAAGCAATATTTGGGACAGAGTTATATTCAGAGTTATTCCTTGTCAACCTGAAATTAAAATACATGTACAAGATGTCCAGGTAAATTTGATCTGGCAACCCTAGTGTCTTATCTCCCTTGAGCTGGTGATTTAGCTATCTACTGTGCTTGGGGCCTTTTGTTGCAACCTTCCACCTCTTCTCTTTCCCTCTCCAGATCATTTCCTTCCAATCACCCAAATTCTTTTAATTTTTTATGAAGAGTAGTTTAGTTGTTAAGTTGGTCACAGCCCAGACCATTCAGGCTCTGCCCAGGGGACTCATCCATCTTTTTTTTTTTTTTTTTTGAGACGGAGCCTCAAGCTATCCCCCTGGGTAGAGTGCTATGGCATCACAGCTCACAGCAACCTCCAACTCCTGGGCTCAAGCGAGTCTCCTGCCTCAGCCTCCCAAGTAGCTGGGACCATAGTTGCCCGCCACAACGC
>CAUYQV010043865.1:20000-27528 GCA_963574575.1 Galagoides demidoff | reverse complement strand
TTTTTTTGAGACGGAGCCTCAAGCTATCCCCCTGGGTAGAGTGCCATGGCATCACAGCTCATAGCAACCTCCAACTCCTGGGCTCAAGTGAGTCTCCTGCCTCTGCCTCCCAAGTAGCTGGGACCACAGGCGCCCACCACAGGCGCCCGCCACAACGCCCGGCCATTTTTTGGTTGCAGCCATCATTGTCGTTTGGCAGGCGCGGGCTGGGGATTCGAACCTGCCACCTTAGGTGTACATGGCTGATGCCTTAGCCAATTGAGCCACAGGTGCCGAGCCATTTTTTCCCCATTCTTAAGATACTTTACTAAGATGAATATGTTTTAACTCCATCCAGATAAACAAGACAGATGTACAGTCTCCAACTTTACTGATGGCTGAATCGTACCCCATGGTGTACACCCACCGCAGTTTCCTTAATCCGTTCGTGGGTTGATGGGTGTTGCTTCCATTCGTTTCTTGACGTGGGTTCAGTTTTATCCTTCAGTTAGTCCCATTGCCTGGGAGCTTTCCTTCACTGCCTTGTTCTTGGTTTTTTCCTCCATTAAAATTGACTTTACTGTTTTTATACACAATTATGACCATGATTTAAATTTAAGACTATTTTAAGATGTAACCTTATAAACTTCATGTCTTTATTACAAGGTGGTATTTAGGATGCTGTTCATGAAAATATGTCATGTCTTCCTGATAAGACTCAGGAGAGTGACTTCTGTCTGGTCTTTATTCCAGGAAAAGTTGTGCTTTTCTGTTTAAATTTGTCATTTTAGTCATTGGTGCTAGTGAATCATGTATATAATTGAGTTTTCCTCTTTATGTTTACTGCTGGGAAGCTCAGGGCCAAAATCGTGATCCATCTCTAGCAAGCAGGATGGACTTCAGGGAGTGGGTTTTATTTACTACAGTTATTTCCAGTTTTATCTTTTTTGCCCCATGGGGAAGTCCCATTTTATGTCAGCAGTATATTTTAACAACCTCACATAAATCAAAGCTTACATAATTCAAGGGCAGTTTTACAATAGGAATTTTTTTAAAGTCAAGTCAGTATTTTTCTGGAAGTACGTACGTCTTTAGCCATTTGGTTTGTGGCATTATATTGGTCATTGTACAGCCCTATTTTAGATACTTTTTGATTGTCTTTGCCGTCTTATATGAAAATTTTGTGCATTTCTGTATAGCACTTCAATAATGTGTTTTACTTCTCAAAATTACTGTTATTTTAAAGAATGAATATTCCTAAAGTTTGTGGATTGAACACAGGTAATAAGTGCTCTCCAGAAAAAGAAGGGAGGATCCTTGTTTTTTTTTTTTTATATCAGAGTACTTGCTCTTTAGCTGTATCAAAAATGCTACTTCGTTTAGTATATTTTGGTGACATTGAAAAAATATTTGTTTGCTACGCTTTTTTTTTTTTTTTGGAGATACAGTCTCACTTTTCACCCCCAATAGAGTGCCACAGTATTGTAGCTCACAACAACCTCAACTCTTAGGCTCAGCTGATCCTCTTGTCTCAGTTTTTCATTTTTAGTAGAGACAGGGTCTCACTCTTGCTTAGGCTGATGTCAAATTCCTAAGCTCAAGTGAACCACCTGCCTCAGCAACCACCACGCCTGGCCCTGTTTACTACTTCAAAAGAAATTCTTGGCCAGGCGTAGTGGCTCACTATAAGCTCAGCATTCTGGGAGGCCAAGGAAGGTGGATTGCTTGAGCTGAGGAGTATAAGACCAGCCTAAGCTAGAGTGAGACTCCGTCCCTACTAAAAATAGAAAAAACTAGCTGGTTATGATGGCAGATACCGGTAACCCCAGCTACTTTGGATGCTGAGGCAAGAGGATGTTTGAACCCAAAGGTTTGAGGTTGTCATGAGCTATAATGACTTCATGGCACTCTACCCAGGGCAACAGAGGGAGATTCTTCTAAAATAATAATAATAATAATAATAAATAAATAAATCTCATTTTAGAGATAGTGAGATTTTAAATGTTAGTAGTGTATGTCACAATATAGAGATATTTTTCTGTGTATTCTGAGCACGTAAATAACATGAATGTTGTAAGATTCTTATTTTTGGATAATATTGGTTATTATATATTCATAATATGTGAACTTTTTATAAGAGGAAACAGCCCTGCTTAAGGTGTTTTGTGGGGGATGGCAATGTGGGCATCTTGTTTATTCACTAATTTATTCTTTCCATAAACATTGGTTACAGCAACTACTACTATGTTCCAAAACTTAAATGGCACATATTTGAAGATGACACAGCCTGTGTCCTCAGTACCTTAGATTTGGGGTTAACGGGCAAAGGGTAAGGGCAGAGAGAAGACACACATACAGAAGAAGGGATTTTGTGAGGGGTAAGGCAGATGAAAACAAAACAGTGCTATCCAGGGTGTGTTTGGGAGAGGGCTGGTGCTCAGTGGCCTGGGGCATCGGTTGGGGAGCCATAGTCTAAGGGAAAGAATGATGATCCCAGAGATGTGTGTGTGTGTGTGTGTGTGTGTGTGTGTGTATGTATGTTTCTCAGAAATGGAAACCAATGAGAATATTTTGTTTAGGTGAGAGTGAGCCGGGTTGGAACCTGTGTAGATGATCTGCCCCTCTGCACGCAGAGGTAGCCAGTGGGGGTGAGGACCCTGGGGGAACTGTAACTCTGACCACGTGGAGAGTTTGGGGACACATGTAGGCTGGCGGGTTAGCCTCGTTTCTGGGACCTTTGCTATTGAACTCCCCCTCCATTTCCTGGGTTACTGCCTAGTTCCTTCTCTCCCGTGGCCACTAGTTCAGTTTCTTTCTCCTCGAATTCATGTTGCAGATCCAGCCTGTAAGTAAGCCTTTTAATCATCTGTTTTATTTTGTCAGATAAATTTTTTCCCTTATCTTCCTATCAGCCTTCTCCTTTCCCTTTATTCCGTGTTTATTCTCCCTGTCCTCCATGTGTTCATCCAGAGTTTCCCCTGTCCAGCTTACCAGTCCAAATCGTATAGTTAAGTCCCCAGCGGAGACTTCTGTCTTCTCTTGAGTCCTTATTCCTGTTTATTCTGCCTCTGATTGATCTTCTTGCTCATGTCACATTCCTACGGGACATTATAGAGAATAAAGGGTAAATAAATGAATGTTGTTTAAATTAGAAATTCCTTTATCCAGTCACTTCTGATTCCCAAGAAAGAAATTCCAAAGACTATAATAATACTGCATGCATTATAATTATGTCATCCAGTGCTAGTTCAATGAGTGATTAGACCAGGGACTCATGACTTAGTACTCTGATAATCGTAACTGCAGTGATAATTACCTTATTCTATTGCTGCCTCTTTGATTCGTACACAGATACTGGATAAAATTGAATTCTGTAGAGATACTGAGGTATACCTTTTCTAATATGGTTGTTCCAGTTGCTTTGCGTATAATAATACATTGTTGTTTGGTGTGACAGATAAATTTTTTAAGGATTTTTTTTCCCTGCTCCCATTGACTCTAGTAGTTCACTCATGTTTGGGGTATATGAATATCTGCTGTTTTTAGTTTTTTAAGAATATAGGTGTTTTCCCCCAGCTGGCATCTAGAATATTTTTGGCCATTCTCTTCTTTTATTTCACTTAAATTACTTTAAGAACATTGGGGCTTATGCATCTGGACTCTGACTAAAATATGCCTTAAGCTCTTATCTTTAATTCCCAGTCAGTGCCAGAATTAAAGAGAACAAAGGCCTATATGTTCACTGCAGCCTTCAATTATGCTTAATTACCAACTTTGATACAGTTTCATTATACAGCACTGACTTTTTGTGAGCAGTTCTTTATATTCATGATGTCTTGGTAGTTGCTTATAAAAGTCCAAATTAAAAATTTTCCTGAGGAATTTTCAGGAAATAGAACCTTTCTAAAATCATTTTTGTCAAGTTGCTTCAAGGCAATTTGATCTCCCGTTTTAACATATGAGAAACAAGATATTTGTATTTCATTATATTACAGTGCTATGATAGGAAAAATGAAGTGTTTTCTGACCTCCACGACTGATAAATCATGGGTTTAGAACAAAGGGTTTCTGCACTGACACTGCTGTTTTCTCACCTGGTACTCGTGAGAGCAGACAAGCAGCTGTTGCTATTCTGTGTGAGACTTCTCCATCTTGAGGTCGTCCTCAGGTTTTACAAAACGTCTGTCTGAGATTTCTGTTTTGTGCCTTCAAAAGAATCGTCACACTGATATTTGCTAAGGTATTAGCACCTCCTCAGGTGAAGCATATGAAATTGACCTTTTAGCAGGTTAAAAACAGTCAAATGTTGTTAATCTCCTATCAATCAACCTAATTTTATTTAGAAATATTTCTAGCCTATGGGGTCAATGTAAAGATCTGCTCTTCATGGAAACAACCATTTATTGAGTTTTAACTTACTCCTGCTTTTTCCTGTTTCGTGAGCAGTGCTTGCCTAGAGAGCGTGGTGTGGTAATGTAGACGCAGGTGGGGCAGAGTGAGAGAAGATGCCTCAGCAGACACTGTCGTCTTTTCACTCACTGCCCTGCTGAAAGCCACACGTCCAGTCGGCGAGGCTGATTCCGTGTGTATTTTCTTGCAAGGCTCAGATTTTATCTCACTCTGTTACACTTTCCCTAGATTTCCGTTCTAAATAATCACTTCTTACTACTTAGGATATTTATTCTTGTTCTCCTTTTAAAAGGGCCCCTGCCATCTTAGGAATAGATAGTTAATTTCTTGAGGCCCCTATCCTCAACTTTTCCTCCTTAGCTGAGCTTCTTTTTAAAAAAAGGTTGATTGATTTAAGATATTAAAATCTTCATTGTGATTTTTCTTTTGCAAGATGGATTTGTACTTATATCATCTAATTTGTGATTTACAGACACAGTACATAAAAGAAAACTAGCATAGTTTCACATAACTTTGTATGATATTGCTACCTAATGAGTTCACCCCATGTGCGTGGTCCTTGGAGTGACGGTGGCCTTCTCATGTGTGGTGCTGAGGCCAGCAGTTTTTTGGAGATAGTTTTTGGTGAAGCTGACATGAATTTATTGTTGTAAAAGTACATAAAAAGGTACAGCATTTTATAATTTTAAAAGTATTCATTTTTAGATGAAAACGTTCCAGAAGTTTTTAGTTGCTAAAGTCTAAATAATATTGGTTTCCCTTTTTCATGTTAATCTGGTAAATTAAAGAACTATGGGAAACAGCAAATTCAGCAGAATATGCATATGAATTTTTTTTAAATTAGACCAAATTTTCTTTGAAGGTAATTAAAATGATAATTTCCCCTTTCATCCTCATAGTACCTGGTAGTGTTCAGAATGTCTTTTTCTCACTTTATATGTATAATTATGTAATATGGATGTGCCATATATTTTTGGGAACTAGGTAGTAGCAGACTTATTTCTGAATAATGACTCTTAAAATTTATGCTGTTGCCTTTAAAAAAATCTTATATTGTTAACATGATAATAAGATTTTGAAGAGTAGGAAAAATTTTAAATTAAAGAATGACCCGAGTGACCCCAATGCTTATTAATTTGCTATTAGTACCCATGATATGAAAATACTGCAGTGTCAAAGTGTTTAGAGATATGATATGAAAATATTGTCATTATTTAGTTTCGAACTAATTTCTTTATTTCTGATTTTCTTAGCATTAACTCTGTTCCTGTTAGATTAGATAAAAACAAATGTAAAGCAGTTTACATGGAACATAACTGTGTAAAACTGGGCAGTTCTGCTTGAAGCTGGAGGAAGGTTCCAAGACTTAGATGATTGTGGAGTTCTCCATTTCCCACTGCAGCTACAGTCTTCATCAGATTAAAGAAAATTTCTTTTACACAACCTCCTCTTTTATTAGTACAGTAAGCTATTGCTGTTTTCAGACTTGAAACTCATAATATTGTTGATACTGAGTGACATGAATGATTTAAGTTTTTGTGGAAGTTCAGGTTTGAGTCGGGCATATTCCGAGTTCTTTATCAGAGTTCTTAACGTAGCTGGCGAGGAAACCTGTGTGCAAATCTTAGTACTGTCTTAATTGAGCTGTTTGTCTTGTGTATGTAATACGACTAAAGTGATTAAAAACAAAACGTTTTATTCAAAAAAATCCAACTGCTGGAGTTGATGTTAAAAAGAAAGAAAGAAAAAAAATCTAAGGATGTAATTGTTGTTAGCTGAAAGTACAAAGTTGGGATAAATTAAAATCTGGAACGTAATGTTCTAGTTTTAGGTTCTGGTGGAATGAATAAATACAAACAAGGCAGTTTTGTGCCTTGAGGAGAGACCATTATTTTTTACATTAAAATGACCTGTACCATGTGCATAATATGTAAACAAAGAAAAGGTGAATTTGAAATTTTTATTTAGTCCTCTAGCTAGTACAAAAACTACCCCAATAAGCAAAGGAAAATTTATTACTATTATTATTATTATTATTTTTTAGAGACAGAATCTCACTTTATCGACCTTGGTAGAGTACTGTGGTGTCACAGCTTACAGCAACCTCCAACTCCTGGGCTTAGGTGATTCTCTTGCCTCAGACTGCTGAGTAGCTGGGACTACAGGCACCTGCTGCACTGACTTTCTATTTTTTGTTGCAGTTTGACTGGGCTGAGTTAGAACCTACCACCGTTGGTATATGAGGCCGGTGCCTTACCCACTGAGCCATAGGTGCCACCGAGGAGAAAACTATTGAATTTGAAAAGATGATTCTCTTGTTGGGTAACATTATGAATAAAAAAAGTCTGATTTTCAACAAAAATGGTATTTGTCAGGGTATCATTATTCTTTATGGTAAAAACTTATTGAAATATCAGTGGCAAAATAGCTTGAATGGCTGTTTAACTCACTTTTATGACGAGAAGAATATGATTTGGTATTTTATTTTGCAAAGTGTTTTTCTTTGTACAATGTAAAGTTCACAGTGGAGAGAACATCGGCTGACCATGTTGTTGGGAAGCATTTCTTCAAGGAGGGAGGTGTGAGTCAGCACCTTGTTATCCTAGAGGAGGGACACCCTTATGCACAGGAAGAAATGCCAACACCAGGCACCAGCTCCACCCCACTCATGAGGAATATTTGATCAGGCTCAGCGTTGTTTGAGAAAGAAATCTTGATTAGCTCTGTCTTAGACAACTGAGTCATTTTAAGGAAAGATGACAGCTGCCAGTTTTGACTTTCACTTAGAGATGACATTCTTCTACCTCTTAAGTCTAGTTTATCTCTGATCTGCTTTACAGTTGTTTTCTCTCCTAGTGAGAAGAGCAGGGTACTGTGGACTCTGCTCACCTGGCTCTACCTGGGGGCCTAGTGCACTGTCAGTGCCCTCACGCACGTGTGCTAGCAAACTTCACCCTTGCCTTTGTTTTTGTTTTGGTGGTTTAGGTTGATGTTAACTACAGTAAGGATGTACTGAAATAATTTGTTTTCTTTAGTGGCATAATTGATAGTTTTATTAATGACTTTAGACTGTATTTATGGATCACTAAAGTTCTAAAAGGATCACTTGATTTTTTAAGAAAAACTTTACCATCTTTTA
>CAUYQV010043865.1:0-15000 GCA_963574575.1 Galagoides demidoff | reverse complement strand
GCTTATAAAAAGGCAGCATTTATTTTCACTTGCAATAGATACAGTGATCATATTGTGCATTTCCAGTTTGGGGGTTAATATCCAGTGTTTGTCTGTTACCTGTAAAGGTACACATGCACATGTGTATGCACTTGTATACTACAAGTAGCAAGAGAATGAATATTTAATCAGAATTTGTGTGTTCAAATATATTAGGGCTACCTTTGGCACTGAGGTTCTAGTCTGATAGTGTTACCCATTCATGAAACAAGTTTTGTTGTTCATTTCTTTACCAATTTATTAGTGGTCAAAGCATACTAATATTTTACTTTTGGTTACACGTAGGTTTTGTCCAAAAATATCATAGCCCATTTTGATCATTTGTTGATGAGTTTGGCTTTCAATGACTTGACTAAGAATGGAAGATTTTTCATCATTAAGGAGAGTCCATAGAAGATTGTTTTATACACAGAGTCTCTTCAATCTTTAAGTCATCAGTTGAAAGTATTCATATGAACATAGCTGAGCACAAAGCACATTTAATCAAAAGATAGAATTAAATTTTGTGAGTTCTGTAATTTGATCTACTTTGTGTCATTTGTGGTCATAATGCTATATAACATCTTTTTATTGTACTTTTCTTACTTTACACTATGTTTATATATTTCTCAGCTTTCAGTCTGCTGATTAGATTGTGTTCTGTTACTGTTTAAGTCAGCTGTTTTTTTTTTGGACTTTTTTTATTTTTACATATTTTTATTTTGGACTTTTCCAGTAAACAAAATTTTAGTCCCATTGCTCAGTCTCCCCCACGTTTTCCAATTGTTGAGATCTTTGATATTTTCTGCTTTTTTTGTTTCATGGAAGTGAACTTTTAACCTCTTGACTCTTATAATTTATATTTTTATCATTACTCTGATTATTTAAATGCTTTTTAGGAAAATGTATGGTTCAAACAGAACAATAAGAATATACATTTTTTTCCCTTGTGATGGGGAGAAACCTAATACCAGTTGTTACCATTTCTTGTTGGATGCATGTGCAATCTCAGTCCATTTACATATAGTAATTTTTGATCAACTTAATTTGTTTTTTGCATGGAATGGAAGCCAAATGTCTCAGGAAATGATTCTCTAGTGAATATTTTTGTTGTTTTTGATTGTCATATAACTTTACTTAATTTTTCAGTGATTTACTGTATCGAGAAACCTTATATGCAATTTGTAAATTTATTATTTTATGAACAAAAGAAGGCCATTATTTTTGACTCAAACATAGATTGCTAATAGTCAAATTCATTATACCAAAATAATTTTCATTTTTGGCAATTCTAGTGGTCTTTTGAAGAGTCTTCCTAAAAATTTAAATGCATTGTTAGATAATTAGGCATTTTAGTAGGTTTTATTTACCTTTGTTCTTTTATAACATAAGTTAGGAAACAAAGAGTTCATACTTTTAGTGATAGTCTATACTAATTCCTTTTTGGAAGCTTTGAAATAATATTGACAATTAGTGCTTATAATTTTTTGTCTTCATCATCATTTTTGTCTTAATTCTTTAAATTGTTATTGAGTATGTTTAATGATCACATACCCCCAAAATGTAAAAAATTTAGTTGTATTATTCCTTGGTTAACCTATATGAGATTAATTTTGTTAATCAATATTTATGAGATTGATTTTATAAATCCTCACTTTACGTTTTCCCTTCATTATAATGTATTTTTGTTGAAATATAGGATTACAGTTTATATTATAAATGTATTTAGAGTACCAAAAATATAGTCCATGCAAATAGTCACATACTGGTATAAGTGAAACTTTGGATGAAATAGCATGTTCTTTCAAATCATTTGTTAGAGCTTTAAGTTGTTATCAATAATTATGTATTTTGTTTTATAAGTATATTCAATTACATCCTGAGAATGAGACACATTTGCATATATTATACTTATAGGTATATACCTACAACCTGTGATTAGATACAGTTTAGCATTTTCATCAGAATTTCATGACAGCAGTGACCTGTGTAAGCTTCCTGGTCTGTCTGCATTTAATGGGAGTGATAGTGGTATAGTATATAGATTCCCAGGGCTATGAGCTTCACACAGAGAAACCTCTGAGGGCAGCAGTGAACACCCATAACTACTTCCCGTTCCCTCTTGAATTGATGCTTCTCATTGTGGTTATGACAGAAGAGAGTCTGAATTACTCCTTATGAACAATACACATTCCAGAAATCTTCAAATTACGTAGTTCCTTAGAAATGGTATATTAGCACATGACCTTGACGGAAGAAGAATTCTCTTCTTTAAAAACATAGCCATTTTCTTTTCCTTCTTATGTCAGAATTGCTTAAAAATATCATTTTAGTTTGCTCGTTCAAAATGCAAAACATATATAAGTACAGAGAGAAGAGTAAATAGGTTTGTCAGCCTCTTCACTAAGAGACAGTCACTGTTAGCTTTCTGTAATGTCCCTCAGCGGGAACATCTCTCAAATCTCGTGTGCGTTTAAATATACTTACAGTTGTACAGTTGTACTAGATATGTGTATTTTTACATAATGTTTTGCACCTTTTTTTGTTTCAACTCATGTGTTATTGACATTATTCCATGTGAGTTTATAAATACAGATTCCCGTTATTTTAATGGCCCTCTATTGTTTGTGTGTATCATGATCGTTCTGGTTAATGGGTGGTTATAATGTTTCTAAGTGTTTCCTATCTTAAAGCATGTTATGTATGAGTCTTTTTGTTTCTAAGTCATTCTTTCCCTGCTGCACATTCTGCAGACCGACCTGTGTGGGAAGGTGTCTGCACTGGGTTGGGTCTGGCTGGTCTACTTGGTGCCCCTCCACAATGCACGGCCAGTGTCTGTCTTTTCATGGTGCGGGGGGAAGAATGTTACGTTAAATTTATGTTTTAGATGGCAAAATAAATACAAGATTTCAAAGCAATTTCTAATTCTCTTTGCTTCAGTTCAAAAATATTCTGTTACTTCCTCTTTTTGTTAGCAGTGCTTTGATGGGTAATTTTGTGGAATATTCTGGGTATTTGAAATATCAAATAGTGGTTATTCTTCAGAAGAAAAAATACCTAATGTATTTGGATTGCATATTTTTATGTTTACCAGTTTTAATGTGCATGTTTTATTGGGCTCTTGGTGTTCTTCCAGGAACACTTTAATAATTTTGTAGTAAATTGTCCAGATTAATGATAAATGTGGTAGTCCATGTTCTGTTTATAAAGCTAGTGATCATTGAACTGATGGTAGGAAAGGGTTTTTTTGTTCTTGTTTTTATTTTTACTTTGCTAATATGTAGGGAATTCTAAAGTTTCTTAGATCATATAGAATTCTACAGTTAATGAATTTTGAATAATTATGATAATACATTTTTAAAAATTACATTGAGATTTGTTCTGACTCTTCACAGTTTGTGGTTAGTGAGAGCTGGTAGATCCTACATTACCATGTGGCAGTGCTCAGCCACGTTTGGTAACCTGTCCAGCAGAAACTTTCTAGCCACCTTCTGCTCAGTCGCATCACCCAGTCTTGAGCTTGCTGTGGCCAGGGCAAGCCCACCTTGCCCCCTTGCTCTGAGGAAGTATCTGCAGTGCTGTCTGGAGCACAGAGGTGGTGGTGGGTCTTTCCTGGTGATCTTGCTGTCAAGGGGATCTTCCACTTCGTCCATCCCCTGCTCACAGGTGTGCTGCCGCCAGCTCTCTCATAAGTGCTGGGACCTTGAATAATTTTGGCTCCCTGAAAAGGAAGACTAATCAGTGGGCTTCTTGACTGTGTCTTTGTGATTTTCCTTTATACTATACTAAAAATGGCAAAATTCATCATGTGTAATTAATGATGCTTAGGGTTTACTTTGGGGAGAAAAATATTTTCTTGTGTATATTAGCAGTTTTTAAGTTTATTTTCTGAAATACTTGTTTTATATCTTACTAAGTTTTATTGAAAGGCAGATTTTAAAGAATGGGTCAATCTTACCAAAAAATGTATAAGCTTTTCTATAAAGAAAGCTTATAAAGAAAGTTCGGCATTTCTGCTTTTGTCATATTTATATGTTTAAGGACCAGGGAAGCTGTGTTGTGTTACCTTGGGTCTGTGTGTCAGCCATGAATGACAGAGATAATGTGGTTTTTATCAATATTAATACTTTCTGGGGCACAGCTTCAAAAAGGTCAGGAATGACGGAGCGAAAAATTTTCACGAGAATGCTTTATAACGTGCCTTGAAAACATGAAGCAATTTAACAAACTTGATTGTCCTTGGCTTCAGAGTAAAGGTTGCATATCGAAAGCTCAGGACGTTGCCAAGAATACAGAACAACTGGAATCTGTCGGGTCCCCGGTCTTTGTGAGCACTTTTAATAACTGCTGTAACCTGCAGTGGGAGATTGGCTGAGAAGGTACTTCAGTTGCAGCTGGACATGTTTCTTCTTTTATGTGTGAACTTCTTTGGACAGATGAATTATTTGTAAATCCTCACACAACCTGTCTAGTGATTTTCTAGGAGGATATGTTATTGTTAAAAATTGGGTACTCATTTTATAAAATCACCATTATCGATGAGTTAATATAAAAATGAAACCTCTTAATATTTCAGGGTTGGCCATTTTTCTTAAAGCTGATTATCCAATCCAAATTTTCTTGTGCCTGTCATGTGACAGATGCATAGCGTTATCTGGAAAGGACATAATAATTACTCTAATTAACACGTGACTTTAGGAGTCTTAGATCTTCGTTATTTGTACCCTTTTGGGAATTTTTCACACTCAGATGCAGAAATACTGGGCTAAATATATTACTCTTCTTGTACATGAAGACAATGTTCATTGTAATAGTACTGTACATCTAAGAAAACAGAAAGTAATTAAAATGTTGATTACAGTAGTAAATCTCTAAAATGTCTGATTATTTGAACTTCGTGTATGCTCACGTTTCTGAGAAGTTAGCTGTATAGCAACCTACCATGATTATCTGATATCCTCCGGAAGGTTAGCTGAGTTGTTTCCTATATTACTTAGGAAAAAATTTCTTTTCACAATTGAAAATGTCAGCATCAATTTAAAGTAACACTAAGCATGTGCTTGCTTTCTGAATATTATCCTCCTCCACCTCCTTCCAACCACCCTGCCGAGGATCTGGCTGTGACAGTTTGATTAGATCATCAATCCTCACTGTTAACAGCACTTTTCCTGAACACCTGGGCTGCCAGGTCACATCTGAATTCAGCTACCGTTGTTTGAGTGACCTGACGTGCATTCACCATAGCAATTTACATTATGTGCACAAATTAAAAGTTACCTTATAACAACAGTTTACTTTAAAAAATGACCTCTTTCTCCCGTGTTAAAGTTCTGTTATGTTATAGGAGGTGCATTTTTATATGATGAAACTATTTTAGAACATAGTCATCCACCTCGATAAGGGTGTTTTTTTCTTTTTCCTTGAGCTTTAGATCAGACTTTCTGTAATGAAAATAATCTTGTCTTTTATGCTATTTAAAAATCTGCATTGATTGCACTTTTAAAATTTGATTATATTTTTACCAGATTTAAGCTTAAATAAATAGTTGAATTTGTCATACATTGCTGGAAATTGTTCTGCTTTCTGCTCCTAAATTCTCCAGTTGGACTGTCATAATAATCTGATTTATACTTTTCTATCTATAGTTGCGATGATAGAGATAAATACGTACTTAAATGTTCAATACAAATTGTTTAGTAGCAGCCTGCAACTTAACCATAGTGTTAAACCTAGCATTATCAGGTTTTTTTGATACCGTAATTATTTTTAATTTTCCCTCTTTTTATGATGAAGGGAGAAAAAACATCATAATTTTATTATTAAAATTTATGACAGTTTATTCTAGAGACCTGACCTCTGTTGTTCACGGAAAGTTTTCCCGTTGATCTTGCACAGTGTTATGTGGGGGCTGGAATGTTCCATTAAAGCATATCTCTACCTAATACAGGTAGATAAAGAGGAATTCAATATACATGGTATTGTGATGTTAGCTGGAGTTTATTGTTTTTAAATTTTTAATTCTTCACTATTTTAAGGCAGATTTTATATTGTGCCAGTAAATCAACATAGTATGGTGTTTTTGTGAGAAATTCAAGATATTCCATGATTTGTAAACTTTTCCTCTTTCACTCTTTTTTGTTTAATGCAAGAGCATATGGGTGTATACATTATAAAGACTTCCCTATTTGTAATACAGTAAATCTTTTTGAATCATTAAAAATTCTTATCTTGATTTTTAAATGACCTATTTATATGTACTAGAACATGGAAACAAATTTTTAAAAGTACTTAGATATCCATAATAAGTAAGGTTGTACTTTGTAGAACCCCAAGCCAACATGTGTCCACTTAGCAGTCTCTGAACTTGGGTCTACTATAACCAGGGGCACATGTCCCAGTTAATCTGTGTCTCTGACTTTGGGCTATTTATGTTTTCATTAGAGTGGCTGATATTCTTAACCAACTTTTTATTATCTCTCAAAGTCAGTGACATTTGTCAGCTTTTGACAGCGATGCAGTGTGGTATGTTGGAAAGTTCATTTGATTGATCATCAGTTAACCTTGTTTCCATGCACAGATCCTCATTTTAGTCTGTGCTGATGTCAGATCATAGAAAGAAAGCTGTCCTTGTCTTCAGGGATCTGAGTTCTAGTCTGTCACTAAGAAGCTTTATTTCCTTAGACAAATCTCTTTGACTCTCTGAGTCTTAGTTTCATTATCTGTAAAGCTGATATGATATAATCTGATTGTTGTGAGGATCAAATAAGATAAGTGAAAAGTACTATAAGATCAATACACAGGCAGTCCCCAAGATAGAGTCTGTAGGTTTGTTCTTAAGTTGAATTTGTATGTAAGTTAAAATAGGTATATTTACCTATTACCTGTAATAGTTCCCATTTGTAAGTGCAAGTTGTATGTAAGTCAAATATTTGTGACTTGGGGACTGCCTGTAACAACTTATTATAACGGATAAAACTGTAACACAAAAATTATTGAAGTCCAGTATCTGAATTTTAATTCTAATGCTGCGCTTTTATTAACTTACCCAATTTGTCCAACAACTCAGTTTACTCAGCATTATAGGGAGCAACACTTTGCTCACAAACTTCTTAAAAGGAGAAATGGGAATAGATTAAGTATCTATGTGGCATAGTATCAATGGCTGGCATCGGTATTCTCTAACTGTGAATGTACTCTCCCTGAGCACATTATTAATATAACAAAACTTCTGAGTTTTGGCCTGGTTTTATGCTCTATAAGTGGGGTGCTGAGCAAGATGAATGCTTCTTGCCCATGCAGTTTATGTTCTCACGGGTGAATCAGAGAGCAACTCAGTGAGCACGCAAATAATTTTACGTGCTATGGAGATAACATTGTTGGGTAATGGGGACAGGGAATGTCAGGTGGGCAATGATGGACTGTTAAGAAAAGGCCCTTCAAAGCGTTTTTAAAAAGCTTTTTATTTAACATATGCATAGATAGTCAAATACTGTTATAAGAAGTAAACTTAGCGGGGCGGCACCTGTGGCTCAGCTGGTAGGGCGCTGGCTCCATATACTGAGGGTGGTGGGTTCAAACCCAGCCCCAGCTGAACTGCAACAAAAAATAGCTGGGCGTTGTGGCATGGGCCTGTAGTCCCAGCTACTTGGGAAGTTAAGGCAAGAGAATCGCTTAAGCCCAGGAGTTGGAGGTTGCTGTGAGCTGTGTGACTCTATGGAGGGCATTAAAGTGAAACTCTGTCTCTACAAAAAAAAGAAATAAACTTAGCCACGGAAATACAAATACTCTCTCACTTGGAAGTGGGGGCTACATAATATGCACACCTGGAGGCAGAGTAGGCAGTGATGGACAGCAGAGCCTGGGGGGAGGGGACGGGGGCTATGGGAGGTTGCTGGTGGGTACAGGGCGTGTTGCTCCAGTGATGGCTGCTGGAAGGCCTTGACTTCACCACAGTGCAAATGTCAGTGTAGCAAGATTGCACTTAGACCCCATGAAAATACACAAATAAAAGAGTAATTTAAAAAAAACAATGAGTCAGGACTGAGTCCCATACAAGAAACTAGTGTGAACTGCAGCCAGTTTGAATGCAGAACAACACACCATAGAGATGTTAATTCTTCTTTCAGCAAAAGGAAAGCACAGAATCCGAGAATTCTGAGACATTTTTGAGTAGAAACGTGAATTATGAGGAAGAATGTATCGAATAGTATACTACATGAAGAGACTAGAGAGTACAGTGATTCTGAAGTAGGAACTGGATGTGGTACCTTCCATGGCCTGAAGTAGGACCCCCCCTGGCAGTAACCTACATGCAGAGGCCAGTTAAAAAGTGTCCCTGACCCATGCCCCCTGCCCCCGTCAGTGTGTAGGAAGATCAGGTAGGATCCTGACTTGTGTGGTGAGGAGTTCATCACCACTTCCAAACCTCACTCGTTGTGAAGTTCCCCTGCAATAATTTCTCAAACTTTTGTGCCACCTTGTCTCTGGATTTTTATGTTGACACCTAAACATTTTCCTCCTAAGTATAAATAGGTGGACAGGTTATAACTTTTAGTGTAGGGTAAAAATTGACTTAGTCTCTTTTTCCCCTCTTCCCCCTCATTATTCTCTACTCTCCCTCTCTCTCTTCTCTTCTCCACTCTCTCCTCATCTCTCTCGCCTCTTCTCTTTTTCTCTCCTCCTTGGGCTGCTCTGCAGCCTCCCTCCCCCCTACCAATAAAGACCTTTTGTACAAAAAATAAATAAATAATAATAATAATAATTGACTTAGTAAAGTAATACTTATGCCACTTAAAAAAAATGTGTCCACCAGAATATTAATACATTTAATAATTCATGAAAAGGTATTAACCATGAGAAAATTTTTATTTATTCTCGAACTTATGTATCTATTTCATATCTCCCTCAGATTTTATTTTATGGTATTTATATGTGAAAATACTTCATTGATCATCCTTTCATTTCTGGGTAACTATATGGTGCATATGTGTATGTGCATGTTTGTTATTTTGTAATTTTTTTTTTTTAAGAGGAAAGATCTTGCACTCTGTATTGCCCTAACTGGAAATTACTGGCCTCAACCAGTCCTCTTGCCTCAACTTCCCAAGTAGCTGGGGCCACAAGTGTGTGCTACCACACTTGGCTAATTTTTTTTTTTTTTAAGAGATGGTATCTCACTATTTTGTCCAGGCTGGTCTTGAACTCCTGCGCTCCTATGATTCTACAGCCTCGACCTCCCAAAGTGCTGGATTTAGAGGCATAAATCACTGTGTCTAGCTTAATTTTAAATATTTTTGACCATAAACCCATAAGTATTAAAAATCCATAAAAAGGGTTATTATTATCTCTACTAATACATAGCTGATTAAAACAAAATCTATGTAGTTTGATAATTCTTAAACCTAAAATGTATTGTGTCATTAGAATTACATTAATATACTGAGTATTTAAAAAAAGTATTTAAAGTATTTAAAATTTGAATTTTTGTGCCCATGATGAAAACATTTATTACTTGAATAAAGTTAACTCTGGCAGAAATTCACAATAAATGTAAATGTTATTGAAAATATAATTACAGGGTTTATGAATGGAGATCTAATGAGTACACATATTAAGTATATTTCTTGTGTATTATTTCTGTTATGCTGTTTGTAGAATCTGTTACACTCTTTAAAGTTAATGCAGTTCTAATGAGCACCTGGTGAGAAGGAGCGAGTACACAGAGGAGGGCGTGGTGAGCAGCCCCAGGTGCAGAGGTGTGTGCCTGCAGTCAGAGCTGTGCTCCTCCACAGTCCCTGGGAGAACGCTAATAATGACATTCCTCTTTGAAGAAAATAAAAATGTTAAATTATCCCCAGACACGTTCCTTTTATAATTTTGGTTTATGGGAAGTAAGTGTATACTTTTTCACCTCATCTTCTTTGAAATTACATAAAATGTGTAGCCACGATGGCTTGAGCCATGAGTCAACAAGAGTGCTCTTTTCCTTCCACGTGATAGTTAAATTGTAGATAGCGTGTGTTTTATGACAAATTATTTGCCAAAATTCTTTTAGGGAAAAACTTACCAAGTTGAGTAATATCGCTCTTGGGTAATGCACGGATCTTTGCCAGGAGTTTTATTTTAATGGAGTGAAAAGAAGTTCTGCCCCTTTCAGTATTTCTTGCCTGTCCTCTTAAAGGTTGGTCTCATTTAAAGTGATCTCCTTTATTGATAATTGTTGGGGATGGAGGGAGCAAGAACTTTAAGCAAAAATTGCCTTTGCTGTCAGTGTCCTATCTGCAGTATACCTGAATTTAGAACATCTGAACTTTCCCCAAGTGCCCCGTGTCTAATGTCATGCTTTGCTCTCTCTGTAGAAATATGTGCAAAGTAGGAAAGACTGAGATCTCTGCTCCAGGCTTAAGACATTCCAGAAATGACTGAGGTCAAGCAAGAGGTGTCAGTACTTTGGGCCACAGAACGGGAATGGTCAGACTTGTGATTGATTTTGAAGGCAGAGCTGAAAGATTGACTGTGAGATATGAGCAAAAGAGAGGAATCAGGCCTCACATCAGCTGGGTGAGTAGTAGTGCATTTACCTGAGATGGAGAAGGCAGGGAGGGGCTGTCTTCAGAACACATTCGAAATACTGTGAGGCAGGCGAGGAGGGATGCTGAGCAGATGCTTGCATATCTCGTGCTAGAGCTGATGCCACAGGCCAGGCCTACCCAGCCAGGAGGGCACTGCACCCAGTGAGGAAGAGAGAGGGTGTGAGGACCACGCTTTGGTAGGCCATCTTAGTGGTCAGGAAGATGAGGGGGCATTGCAGTGAACTCTATCCGTATAGCAATATGTAAAGGAAAATAGTTTGCATGGCTGTCTCAAAGCTGAGAGATAAAAGTCTTATGTTTTAAGTATCAAAGATGATTCAATTTTTTTTTATCAGTAATCTCACCACTTGATACCCTGAGTGGTCATCTTAGAATTCATTAGGATTATGCTGTGAAATTCATGAATTCATGCATTCATGCTTTTTAAAACTGAGTAGCATTATACAAATACATCCTGTTCTTGGTGAAACTGTCAGTGGATAGAGAAAGAAGAAAATAATGTCATTTGGTCAAACCCGTGTTTATGTTATGGCACTGGTTGGATAAGACATGATCACAGTTCATGGTTTCATGGTTTTGTTTGTTCCTTGTAGTTTTTGTTTTAACTTGTGAAACTTTATTCTCTGTTCTTTGTAGTTGGGAGGTACCCTTTGTGTGTTGCTTCACAATTATTATTTTTCCTTTATTTCATTGACCCTAGCTCTTTGGATATTATCCTGTTAATGTTCTCTTAGGGAGCCTCTGTCTTTTGCCCGTGCTCTGGTTGGCTGCTTTGTGAGCATCACAGTGTGGCGTCACAGTACCACAGTATTTGTGAACCTGAGCGATGTTTCAGACAGCTTTGGATTTGTCTCGGTTCTTCCACTTGGCAATTTTGGGTCCTTTGGTAAGTTGCCTGTAGATTTTATGTGTGAAAGGATGTGGTATTAATATTTATCTCAGAAGGTTGTGCAACTTAAATGTGTTACAGATTTTCTAATACATAGTAAGCAGATTTCTAAGTAAATGACCTGTAAGGGCTTCTTTAATCCGATTCTGATTCATCTTAAATCCAGTCTCCTTCAGTCCCTTGTGGAACAGAGAGAATTTGATTCTCCCACATCCTGTTTTATTCTGTCTATGTAACCTGTCTTTTCTTTGAGGATACTGTATCTTCCCTCCACTCATCTTGCTTTTATGATTTTGTCTTTGGTTTTCCTGGTGTGTGTGTGTGTGTGTGTGTGTGTGTGTGTGTGCGCGCGCGCGCACCTTTGTCCGTCCGCCCGCCCGCCTGCGCATTAGTTCTGTTAGGTTTCATGAGATTCTTGAATGTGGAAGTTGATGTTTTTCTTCACTTTTGGAACGTCTGGCATTACCTCTTTCGTGTTGCTTCTGTCTGCCTGTTCTGAGACTCCATGTATCTTCCTTGTTGCCATTAACAGAGATCCCCATCTCTCTTTAGGCTATGATCTGTTCTTGACATTCTTTCTTTTTTCTCTTTACTCTTTAGCTTGGTATTTTCTGTGGACTCTGTCTTAGGATTCACTGATGCATCCTTTAATATATCTGCTTTTCTTTTAAATCATCTGTTTTTCTCTTGAACCATTCAGTGAATTTTTAATGAAAGATATTTGATTTTTGGGTTCTAAAATGTTCACAGGATTGACTTTTCTTATAGAGATTGCAATTTTTTGTTGTAGTTCTTCATTTTAAAATCCATTTTGGTACTTCTTTTCATCTCTTTTCTTTAATGTGGTAATCATTTTAGATTCTTTTGTTATTACCCTGAATTATTGTTTGCATTTTCCTACCTATTTACGTGCCTGGTAATTTCCTGATTTGGGGGCTCAACATGATGTGTTAAGAATTCTACCTAGAGGCCCATATGGTATCATCTGAGAGGAGGGATGACCCATTTCTTGTCTTAGGCAGAAAAGGTGAGTGGTGCACCTCATCTAACTAAGGATTGGAGGAGGCTGGCTTGAGATTTTGTAGGACTTGGTGCCTGTGTGGTTTGTACCTGTTTTATGGCTGTGGACATACTGTGTTTCTGATGGAGCTTGGGCCGGTGGGCAGGGCTTCCTCTCCCAGGCCTGGAGGACTGCCTAGGGTTGGATGTGTGCTGTTACAGGTTGGGAGCTTAGTTTTTTAGGTTTGTCCCTTATGTAGTGTTTAAGTTAGACAGATCATCTCCAGTAGGAACCTAGTTTTATTTTATTTGGGGAGTTTATCTTCTTGTTTTTCCCAAATGCAAGCAAATATGAAATATATTGTATTTTGAGGCTTAAAAATGTATCAGTTTTTTTCTCACAATACTAGTTGAACAACTGTTGAATACCACTACTTTTTCATTATTATTAATGCCCCTTATAGAAAAAAGTAAGAACAACTTGTTTCATTTCTAATAATTAGCAAGTGTTGGGATCATAATTTGAAGTCAGACAGTCTCTGTCCCGAGCCTGTTTGTTTAACTGTTACCTTATGCTGCCTCATGATGTATATAAACCGAGTCCTGTTTCTTATCGTAGCCCCTCCCTATGAATTCATGATGGGACTTTAATACTTTGGGTCATTCCTACTTCTTTGTATTGGTAGGTTATTTTTGCTAAAGCATAACTTAAATTCTGTTGCTTCTGTTTTTTCTTTTTTTTTTGTCAAGACAGAGTCTCACTTTATCGCCCTCAGTAGAGTGCCATGGTGTCACACAGCTCATAGCAACCTTCAACTCCTGTGCTTAGGTGATTCTCTTGCCTCAGCCTCCCAAGTAGCTGGGCCTACAGGTGCCCTCCACAACACCCAGCTATTTTTTTGCTGCAGTTTGGCCAGGGCTGGGTTTGAACCCACTGCCCTTGGTATATGAGGCCAGCGCCTTATCCACTGAGCCACAGGCACCGCACAATTCTGTTCCTTTACTCAGATATAAGCAGTAGTGTCCATGCCTCCCAATGATGTTTCAGAGTTCTTTGTATGTTGTTCCAATCTCTACACGCATGTATTTTTAGTTCTCCCACACAATACCTCTGGACTTGGGACATGAAGATTATTAGGCTCATGGATATGCAAATTCATGGTTGGGAGTTATAGAACATACAACTGGGAATTCTGTACCAAAGGGTAATCATGTATTTGTTGGTATTCTGCTGCTTCCCTTTGATATATCCCACTAAAGAAAATTCTTGCTTCCTGGGAAAATCACTCTGTATTTATGGCTACTTTCTTTGATTGATGTTGAGTTGTAAAAAATTAAATGATTCAATTCTCCATCAGGTTCATTTTCTGAAATAGCTGAGTAGAATATTTTTTACTTAAATTAAGATTTCATTAATTACGAGCTTTTATTTGTAGAACTAACAATCTGAAAGACCTTTGGGGTTGGTTAGTCTTCTGCATATTTTCACTTGCACTCATCTCTCTGCTTCAAGTCTAGTTTTGCAAGAATTAGGTATTTCTCTGATTAAAAATTATTTTTGAAAATGCATCTAAAAACCTTTCTAAATGGTTAATCTTAACCTTCTCACTAACGTCTTTTTTTATCTTACTATGCCACAATACTGTTGATATTTTGTTTGGTGGCTTTGATTTATTTATATCTAGAATTTGGTATTTTGTGACAGAATATTGATACAAATACATATAGCATTTACCATTTATATTTGTATCCATGTAATTCAATAAGCAGAGTATGACTCTAAAAAATACCTAATCTTTATAAATTGCTGAAAGTATTTTGCATTTTAACATGCAAAATATTAATAGTTTTGACCTTTGATTGATATTTGTGTCAGTAAAGACAGGAGTTTATTGTTAAATTAGGGGCTATAAATTATGTACTATATAAATAAGGTATTGTTTTCTGTAGACCTTTATGCTACTGCATTTCTTTGTCTTTTCCCCTTAAATTTATTAATGACCACATTGATTTCCTCATATGTTTTTGTGTTATAAATTTATCTCTGAATAAAATCTTGTTGCTGTTTTGTGTTAATTACTATTAGGGTTGTTTTTTCATTGCTCTGAAGGTTTACTATTCTCTGATATTCTAGCCAATATCTTACACACATACTGTAGAGTTTCTGTCTTCAGGTAACTCAGTTTACCGTTTAGTTGAGTATGGATCACAGCTCCTGTGGGGGAACCATGCTGATTTTATAGGAGAAACATGTCCTCTGGCACTTGTTGTTTTGCTACTTGGATTTTGTATTCTTTTTAACCCAGAATCTTAGGGAATGAGCTTTGGCACCTTCGTCATGGTCCTTTTGTTTCTCTTTTTTTTTTTTTTTTCCGGGAATTTTTTTTGTTTGTTTTTATTCTTTCTTTCTTTCTTTGTTTCTTTATTTTTTATTAATTTATAGCTGTATACATTAATGCAAACATGTTGTACATTTTAATGTTTTAATAAACAATTTTAAAA
>CAUYQV010043864.1:0-12662 GCA_963574575.1 Galagoides demidoff | reverse complement strand
TATTGAGAATGGAATTGTGCCCTTGATTACCTTCTCATCTTGGTTGTTATTGACATATACAAAGGCTACTAATTTGTGGACACTCATTTTATATCCCGAGATAGTACTGTATTTTTTGATTACCTACAGGAATCTTGTGGTTGAGTCTTTGGGATTCTCTAAGTATAAGATCATATCATCAGCAAAGATGGAGAGTTTCACTTCCTCTGTTCTCATTTAGATTCTCTTTATTTCCTTCTCTTGCCTGATTGTATTGACTAGAACTTCAAGCACTATATTGAATGGCAGTGGTAATAGAGGACAACTTTGTCTCATTCCAGATCTGAGTGGAATATCTTTCAGTTTTACTCCATTAGGTATATTAACTCTGGGTTTGTCACAGATGGCTTTGATCAGTTTAAGAAATGTGCCACTAATGCCTATATTCTTCAGAGATCTAATTAGAAAGGGATGTTGAATTTTATCAAATGCTTTTTCTGCATCTATTGAGAGGATAATATGGTCTTTTTTTTTGCTTCTGTTGATATGGTGAATTACATTTATGGATTTTCATATGTTAAACCAGCCTTGCATCCCTGGGATGAAACCTACTTGATCCTGGTGTAGGTTACAGCTTTTAATGATAAGCTGTAATCTATTGGCTAGGGTTTTATTGAGAATTTTTGCATCTATATTCATTAGTGAAATTGATATGAAATACTCCTTTTTAGTTGAGTCTTTTTCCTAGTTTTGGTATCAGAGTGATGTTTGCTTTGAAGAACATGTTGGGGGAACATTCCTTCTCAATTTTTGGAATAATTTTTGTAGTATGGGAATAAACTCTTCTTCAAAGGTTTGATAGAATTCTGGTATGAAGCCATCTGGACTAGGGAAATTTTTTGTTTGGAAAATTTTTATTGTTTCTTTGATCTTAGTCCTTGAAATTGGTCTGTTCAGATCTATTTCTTCTTGTTTAAGACTAGGGAAAGGGTGTGATCCAAGTATTGATCCATTTCCTCTACATTATCAAATTTCTGGATGTAGAGTTTCTTGTAGTATTCAGAGGTAATCTCTTGTATCTCTGTGGCATCTGTTGTTATTTCCCCTTTATTATTCCTGATGGAGGTTACTAGAGCTTTTACTTTTCTGTTTCTAATTATTCTGGCCAAAGGTCTATATATTTTATTTACTTTTTCAAAAAAACAACCTTTTGTTTTTTTAATTTTCTAAAAGATTCTTTTTTGTTTGTTTTCAATTTATTTAATCTCTGATTTAATTTTGGCTATTTTATTTCTTTTACTGCATTTAGGATTAGATTGATCTTCTTTTTCCAATTCTCTAAGATGGTTTGTGAGTTTCTGATGCACTCACTTCCTGTTTTTTGTAGGCAGGCATCTAGTGCAATAAATTTTCCTCTCAGGATTGCTTTTGCTGTATCCAAGAGGTTTTGGTAACTTGTGTCTTCATTGTTGTTATGTATGAGGAAATTAACAAATTTCTCTTTTATTTCTTCCTGAACCCAACTATCATTCAGCACAATGTTGTTTAGTTTCCAAGACTGTGTGAGCATGATCATTATTATGGAAGTTGAGCTTCACCATTATAGCCCTGTGGTTTGAGAAGAGACGTGGAATAATTTCTGTTCTTTTAATTTTGCTGAGATTCAATTTGTATCCTAGGATATGATCTATTTTGGAGTATGTGCCATGAGCTGATGAGAAAAAAGTATATTCCTTTGCTTTGGGATAGTATGTTCTGTATATGTCTATTAATCCCGTTTGTTCTGAGGTCATGTTTAAGTCTTTGTATGCTTGTTTAGCTTCTGTTTAGAGGATCTGTCCAGTTCTGTCAGAGGGATGTTGAAGTCCCCAACTATTAAGATATTATAGAATATTGTAATGCTCAGGCCCCTAAAGGTCTGTTTCATAAATCTGGGAGCATTTAAGTCAGGTTCATTAATGTTTAAAACTGTGATGTCTTCTTGTTGGATTGTTCCTTTGACCAGTATGAAGTGTCAATGTTTGTCTTTCTTAACTAATGTTGCTTTGAATCTGCTTGTATCTGAGAATAAGATTGCACCTCCTCCTTTCTTCTGATTTCCATTTGCTTAAAAAACTGTTTTCCATCCCTTCACCCTGGGTCTTGATTTGTCCTTCAGAGTAAGGTGTGTCTCCTGGAGACAGCATACTGATGGCTTGTGTGTGTGTGTGTTTCCCCTAATTGGCTAGCTTGTGCCTCTTCATTGGAGAATTCAATCCATTGACATTTATTGAGAGTATTGATAAGTGTGGTAGAATTCTATTTATCTTATTATGAGATAGTTTGTTGTGTGATTTTTATCTTTTGTGCCATTGTGAAAGCTAAGGCTCTGGCCTTTGCCTTCTACTTGTTTACTTTGGTGATGTTCCATTGTGGTGTTCAGAACTGAGAATTGGTCTAAGTATTCACTGTAGAGCTGGTTTTGTTATGATGAATTTCCTCAGTGATTGCATATTACCCATCAATTTTGAAGCTAAGTTTAGCAGGATTCTGGGCTGAAAATTATTTTGTTTAAAAATGTTGAACATGGATGACCATACTCTTCTGGCTTGAAAAGTTTCAGTTAAAAAGTCTGCTGTCATCCTAATGGCTCTGCCCTTGTAAGTTAATTGGCACTTATTCCTAATTGTTTGTAGAATTTTCTCCTTCATCTTGACTTTGGAATGGTTCATTTGGGAAGTTTTTATATATGGTCATCTCTAGTAGGGCTTCCATACCTTTGGGACAATCTTCCTCCCCTTTAGGGATTCCTATTATCCATATGTTTGAATGTTTTATGGCATATTCTAGTAAGTGCCTGCTCTACTTTTTTTCTTCTCTTTTTACTCTGTAACTACCTGTGTTAAATCAAAGACTTTATCCTCTAACTCTGATGTTCTTTCTTCTCCATGGTCTAATCTATTTTTGATACTTTCCAAGGCTTCTTTACATTTCCTGATTGTCTCATTCATTTCTTTAAGATCATCCATATCTTTTCTATATTTTACATATCTCTCATCTGACTTTTGGTTCTGTCTTTCCATTTTATCATCCAATCCCTTTATTGTCTTAATCATCCATGTTTTAAATTCCCTTTCTGTCAATCCATTAATTCTTTATAGGAAGAGTCTTCTGTTAAAATTCTCATGGTCCTTAGGAGGAGTTGCTCTATTTTGGTTCTTCATGGTGCCTGAATTATTCTTTTGGTTCCTCCTCATGTGCTCTTTCCTCTTGTTCACTTCCTTGTGCACCATTTTCCTTCTTATTTCTTCCTTTGCTTCAGGTCACCTTGTTTCAGAGTTCAGGTGATGAAGAGGCATCTTGGTATGGAGTCAGAAGGCAGAGAGGGGTTGAAGCAAGCAAGGAGAAGCAAGAATAAAGGAGAAAAAAAAAGAAGGAAAGAGTAAGGGAAAAGAAAATGAAAGAAAGTAAAAAGGGAAGAAGGGGGAATGACAGAAGAAAATTAAAGAACAGGAGAGAAGGAGGGCCTAAATGAAAGATGAGAGTGATAGAAGAAATGTTATTGTTCAGACCAGGGCTAAGGCCATGTCTATAGCTCAAGGGGTTTGAGGAGCTGGGCTGGGTGTATTCCTCTAAATCAGTCACTCCTTACCAGCCTGAACACCTTCAGACTCTTTGTCTAACAAAATTAGGAATAGAAGCAAAAGCAAACACACAAAACAAGAAGGGAAACTTGAGTGTGGATAAAGAAAAAAAAAGGAAAAATAGAAAAGTTCTGCAGCGTGGTGTTCCTAATACTTTTTTCCGGGGGCCAATGGTATAGAGTTCTCCTGGCCTACTTGAGTCAGATTACTGCTGAGGTCTACCTGCCAGACCACAGCTGTGCCATACCCGCCCTCAGCAAAGAAAGGGTGAAGAAAAAAGAAGAGAGAAACAAAATATAAAATAAAAATAAATTAAAAATAAAAAAGGGAGAAAAAATATTGAAAAAAATATATATTTATTAATAGAAAGGTATAATTCAATTTTCTGATTTATCACATTAGACATTTAACCATTAAAGACATTTTACTTTCCTATTAGAATGGATAAAAGTTAATCTCTCTTCACTGAAATTTCAAAGAGAAAAGACAAATCTCTTAGACATGAATTAGATTTATCACAACATAAAATTTCAGTGTTAGATAGGATTTTACATTTTGTCTTGTTCAGCTACCCACCTAATGCTTAAACTTTTTTTCTGATCATTATTTTTTCAGAGGACATTAACTTCTACATGAATTCCTCCACTTTCTTTGGAATTATATTTCCCAGTTATCCATTTCATAATTCCATAGTTAAGAACTTGTTCTCTCTGTGTCTCTGTCTCCCTTTTCCCCCTCTCTCTCAAACTAAAATCTGGATTTCTGGGACTTCTCCCTCTTGATATGGAATTCCACATAGGATTATTACTCTTTTACCTGATATACTGTTAATATTCAAGACTATCTTGATTGCTTTCCTTGATTCCCTCTCTACAGTGTTAAATATTATAAATTCCTCAGATGAATGTATTTCAAGTTCTCTTTCTATGAGCAATGATACCCCTAATTTTTTAAAGTTTCTTGATGTCACCTTTTCAAGTGTAGTGTTTGGAAAGAAACCCAAAGAGTGGCATGCAGGAAGGCTTCCGCCTCTCTTTTCTAGAAGCTGATATGGCACAAGTCTCATTGTAATGATCAACTCATTTTGAACCTCTATCAGAACATTTTCTACAATTCTTTTTACAGAGTCTACACTCTGTCATGCTGAACTCTTGAACTTGATGTTTTAGAGCCAAGAAGAGTATCAAATATTTTATCTTTATCATATTTTCCTTCTAGTTAGATTTAAAATTTTGTTAAATCTGAGGATTTTTTTTTTAATTTCAGAATATTATGAGAGAAAACATTCTTTGGTTACATGAATTGTTTTTGTACACTTTGAGTCAAAGTTACAACTGCACCCATCATCTGGATAATGTGCATTGTACCTGTTGGGGGTGAATTTACCTCTACCCTCCTTCTTCCTCTCACCTGCTGGCTTTCTGTTGAGTTTTACTACCAATGGTGCATTTGACTGTTGATCAATTATTTCCAATTTAATAGTGAGTTACACATGCTGCTTGTTTTTCCATTCTTGCAAAACTTCACCTAGAAAGATGGTCTCCAGTTCTATCCAGGTTGTTGCAAAAAGTATTAGTTCACCATTTGGTTATAGCTGAGTAGTACTCCATGGCATATATGTACCACATTTTATTAATCCACTCACATATTGATGTGCACTTGAGTTGGTTTCACATCTTTGTGAATTGTGCTGCAGTAAACATTCAAGTGCACATGTCTTTTTGATAAAATGACTTTCTTTCTTTTAGGTCAATCTCAAAGTAGTGGGACCAAATTGCAGGCCATTTTTCAGTTCTTTGATGTATCATGGTATGACTTTCCAGAGGTTGTACTAGTTTGCAGTTCCACCAATAGTGTATAAATTGTTCCCTTTCCTTCACATCCATGACAACATCTATTGTTTGGGGATTTTTTGATGAAAGCCATTCTCACTGGAGTTAGGTAACAACTCATTGTGATTTTGATTTGCATTTCCCTCATAATTAGAGATGTCGAGCATTTTTAAAATATATTTATTGGCCATTAGTCTATTTTCTTTTGAAAAGCTTCTGTTCATGTCTTTGTCCACTTTTTATGGGATTGTTTGATTTTTTTCTTGGTAATTTGCTTATGTTCTTCATGAATTCTGATAATTAGGCCTTTATCAAATGTATAGCATGTAAATATTTTCTCCCATCCTGTAGGTTGTCTATTCACTCTATTGATTATCTCCTTGGCTGTGCAGAAGCTTTTAAATTTAATCAGGTCCCATTTGTTTCCTGCCTTAGGTTTAAGTCTCTTATCCACAGTGAATTGATTTCTGTGAGTGGTGAGAGGTGCAGATCCTGTTCCCATCTTCTACATGAGGTTCTCCAATTTTCATAGCACCATGTATTGAACAGGGATTTTTTTTTTCTCAGTGTATGTTATTGTCTAAGAATTTTTTGAATACTTATTCTATAATCTTTTATCTTTCTCAGTACTTCATATTTGTATCATATTTGCTACTCTTCCCTCAGCATCAGCAAAGACACTCAAACAGAAAAGGTCGATGACAGAACAGCTGGGCATCTCCCTTCCTGTCTGACATTGGTCATTTGATCAATATTTCTGGGAGTTAGGTTTTCTAACCAGTTACAATATATTTCCTCCTTTGTAAAAAGAGACTAAGCCCAAGAAACTAAAGTAATTAATGCTAAATAATTTTCTAAAATGTTAATATAGGAAAGAAATGTTATTTGAGAAAAGTATTATTAATGTATTTTTAAAAAATAATTTACTCAATAAATTGTGATTTCATTATATAGCTGATAAATACCTATAGGGTTTGGGCAAATGAGATGATCAGAATACATCCTATGGATGTTACAACTTAGCTGTGAACCCCCGTAGGACAATGACCTTGTTTTGCTCTATGTGGGGGGAAGGGTACATGGGGAATGGGGGTTTATGCATAGAAGGCACCCAAGAGGGTTGTTATTTTCTCTTTTTTTGACCTAAAGTTTGAGATGCATGATAAATAAAATAACCAACATATAATTGCATTTTGAAGCATGTGAGCAGATGCTGTGTTGCTTGGGAATTATTGTTGAATGAACATAAAATATAAATTTCAGGAAACTTGTCATCTAGGTAATATCTGGTTTTATTGGCAAAGAGATTCTCAGTCTCTGTGAAGTCATCCTTACTAGACTTTAACAACTTCACTGAGAGTTGATGCTTGCATTAGGGTATTTCATATTTCTTCCTATTTCAGGTACTATTTTCATTTTTTGCAGAAATTAAGATTGGCCAGGCCATCTAGGATTAGAATTGGGGAGCAAAAAATTCCCTTTATCCCCAGGACACAAGAAGAAAGTTTTCTCCTTCCTCTAGGCATTTTTCTAATAATTGATTTGGTACTAAAATTACACTACTGAACTCTCATTTCTGTCTTGTGAGTAAACTGGGACTAGAGATAAGATATGGTATGCATGTATGCTTACTTGTTTATTATCAAATAAATATCCCCTTTTATCCCTTGCTTATTAGTAAATTTTACTGGTTAGTTCTTAAAGGAAAATTACCTGAATATGTAAAGATTTCTAAATATTAAACAACATAACCTGTTATTTCCTTTAGCATATCTCTTTAACTGACTTTATGAAAAAAAAAGCTGAAATTATTTGACCTCACTTAAATTTTGGTACATGTGATTCTACCAGCACTTCTCTGGATCATGACAAAAAAATCAAAGTCAAATCTCTTGACATCATATCTAAAAATCCTGATTTCTTAAAGAGCACTTAAAACGGTATTTTAAACTTGGCATATTGTTAATCAGAATGAGATGTGGCATTGGGAGAAAGAAGAGGATACTTACTTGAAAAGTGAAAGAAAAGGGAATTTGGGGTATTAGAAAATAGGTGAATTGTTTTCTAAAATACAGAGTTTTGGTAGCATCTGAAACTCCAGTGCAGAATGAGAGAAAACCGTCATTCTTATTCCCAAAGAGGTGAGAATTACCAAATGAGATAAAGCATTTATAATACTTTATAACTAGGAGTGCTGCCTATGCTATCCACTAATTGAAGTTTATCCTGCTTCTCACCTTTCACCTACAGACTTCAGAAGAAGTTGCTAGAAATAAGTCTTGGAAGAGGCCCTCATTGGAAGCAATAAGGATGGTCTGATTTCTCCTTTTAGAGAACATAAATCAGCACCAACTTGGTTTCACAGAGGCAGTCAAGTAATCCAAAGCCATGTTAGCTTTTTGTTTATAGGTTTAGCTTTGTTTATCTCTACTGCTTGGGAGAAAATGCTTCTTTAGGTGTAACAAAACTAAGTGGAAATGGTAGCCAAGTCCCATAACTTTTGTAGTATCTGTACTGAGACCTTAGATGTATTAGGAAAAAATATAAACCCATTGATGGGTGCTACTTATAATAAAAAAAATTATTTTATCATAAGGACATTTGCACTCAAGTGTGAATAGCAGCTCAATTCAAAATTGGAAAGATCTCAAAGGAACCCAAGTCCCTATCTATTCATAACAGGATTAATAAACTGTTGGAATTTTATTAATGGCATACTATTTAGCCATAAAAAGATGGAGACTTAGATCTTTTGTATTTACCTGAATGGAGTTGAAGAACATTGTCCATAGTAAAGTATCCCAAGAATGGAAAAGCAAGCATTCCATTTACTTAATCCTAATTTGAACCCAGTAGATGAAAAACTACACACTCATATGAAAGAAAAACACAATTAAATTCAAGGATTGGGGGATGGAAAAAGGGGTTTGGCAAGCTCCCACCTAATGGGTACAAGGTAGAGGTATAGGGCACATTTCCTAACTACAACTTGGACCTTACTACAACTTGGACCCTAGTTGCTTAGTGTACATTCAATTAGGTTACATTGCTTGTAACCTTATAAGGCTTCTTTTATTATAAAATAGGCTTTGTGTTGGATGATTTTGCATCAATGTAGGGTAATGTAAGTTTTCTGAGCATGAGTAAGGTAGGGAGGCTGAGCTATCATGTTTGGTATGTTAGGTATATTAAATGCCTTTTTACTGTACAGTATTTTCAACTTGTAATAGACTTATTGGGACAGGACAGAATTCCCATCTTATACGAAGAAGCATTAGTGCTTACACATAGATACTATTATGTATTTCTTGGTTGGTTTCTAGTTGATTTATTGTAAGTCTTCTTATCCAGACATTGGATGGTCTGCCTTTGACATTGAAATGATTTGCTTATTCCCATTGTCTCTCAGCTTTTCCTAATGCATAGTAATGATCATGTTATATTCTTACTAAGCATTTCAGATATTTCAACACTGCCTGTAGGATGAAACTTTTTAGCTTGATGTATGATTCTCTCTTTTCTTGTCTTATTTTTTACTTCCTGATCCTACTCAGCCACAATTCCTTTTTGGCATACAAAACATCCTGTCTTTCACTTAAAGTGTACTCCATTTTTTCCACTTCTCTGCTTTTTGCCCTTCTTCTAAATTCAAGCTGTCAAAATTTCACCCATTCAGCTCAAACGCTTCCTCCTACATAAAATCTTCAATAGCACACATCAAAATTGCAGCCTTAAAAAATTATACCCTTCTTTGTATTTTAATTACTTATATGTGTCTGCCTTTGTACTCTGCTCATCTGTTCAAATTGTTGTTAAGTTGGACTTTCTTTCTTTCTTTCTTTTTTTTTTTTTTTGAGACAGAACCTCAAGCTATCCCCCTGGGTAGAGTGCCATGGCATCACAGCTCATAGCAACCTCCAACTCCTGGGCTCAAGAGAGTCTCCTGCCTCTGCCTCCCAAGTAGCTGGGACCACAGGCGCCCACCACGATGCCCGGCCATTCTTTGGTTGCAGCCATCATTGTTGTTTGGCGGGCCTGGGTTGGGGACTCGAACCCGCCACCTTAGGTGTACATGGCTGGCGCCTTAGCCGATTGAGCCACAGGCGCTGAGCCAAGTTGGACTTTCAAATTAATATTATATATTAAACCTCTTTATTTGGAACAGTAGAAGAAATAGGTCCCTGCAGAAATGATGCTTGTGAAATTGCATCAGAGCCAATAGGGACCTGTAGGGAAAAAAACTAACATCTTTTCCATACCCATCATGAGATTCATGGCTGAGACTCCAACAATAAAAATAAAAGATGAATTGGCAAGAGAAAAGCATACAACTTATTTAACACATTAGTGACCGGTCACAACTTACCCAGTAACAAGAATAGTTTCTGTGTAAAATTTCCAGTCAACAAAGTGTTAAGAGTTTGAAGGCGCTAAGTGATTCATTCTGTATTATAAGCAGCTGAGAGATGAAGAGGGGAGAAAAAAGAGAATAGGCTGAATTTGGGACAACTGGGAATCAAGACTGGGAGAAATGGATCAGGGAGCAGCTGCTATGTGAACAAATTGTTAACTAGCAATTTTATGCAGAAACTATTGATGTGGCTGGGTAACTTGTGACCAGTCAGAAATGTGTTATTATATTTTTACGTGACACAAAACCCTTTAGAAATAAAGACTCAAATAAATGGGGAAACTTGTGTATTCCTTGGGACCTTCTTAGGGACAAGAGAGTATGCATGAAGGGTGAGAAACTGGAAAGAACTTGGCAAAGTCCATTTGTTTGGATTCTTCTTGGTGTCCCGTTTGACATGTTTTTGCTCCAGGTATAAGGAGGAACACTTGTCGCATGAGAGTCTTTGGGAGAGAAGGGAGAAGGTCAGGGAGTGATCTTCCTGGGTTTTATTGCCTGCTTCAGGAGACAGGTGAAGGAAATGTGAGAGCAGCCTTTCGGCTTCTGCCATGTCCCGGTGCCACAGCACCATGTTCTAGGGCAGCATGTTCTGAACCCGGCAGGTCAGCATAGCCAAGCTCTTACTCCTTTTCCTTTTCTGCCCCCACCCCTTTTTCCCCATACATTTCGAATCCACTCAAATCCCCAGCACCCTCATCTCAAGAGAAATCTCTAATTCCGCCAACCAGTCAGGACCAACCTCTGCCTAATGAAATGCAATTTTTATTAACTTATCCCATTTAGGGACATCTTTCAATCCAGACTAAATTGTACAAATGGAATACAGGAGGGTAAATTGTCTCTTTGCTGGAAACTGCATGATATTAAAACTCTACAGAATTGGTTTATGGAAATCAAACTCTGCTAGGCATACCTCCTGGGTGCATGTTCATAAAGCTCATCTCAAGACCAGGTCTCTGCTTCCATGGTCAATGAGGAGGATGATGATGAACGTTTCTCAGGAGTTAGCCAGAGAAATGATTACCAGAAAACATAAAAACAACTGGTGAAAAGTAGTTTTTAAAATTTTTGTGTTTATTTTTAACATCCCTACATTCTTTGCAACTGATTCTTGTGAAATTGGAAAATGTGATGTGGAATTAAAACCTTAGCAATGTGAAAAAAACAACCTGTATATCTTTTAAAAATAGAGACCCCTGAGTCCTGCACTGACTTTCAGAATGTCCAGGGCTGGGCCTCCAAGTGAATGTTGTCATAGTTTTGTAGGTAAGTTGGAAATAACTGATCATTAGATTGGCATGAACTGCTGACTCTGGTACATGTTTAATGACATCTAGAGTTTTCTGATTCACCAAAATACTGTCAGACTTTAGAACTTGTTTCTGAAACTTCTTGAGCAAGAAGCAGTCATACAGAAGGCTTTACATCTCATTCTGTAAGATTCTTAAAGCAAAAAAAATGGTTTCATAGGCAGTTTATGGCTATTATACGATAGATATTAATCCTGGTGGTATTTTGAATCTGTAGACTCAAGAACTTTATTATTCATGCTTATTACACACACACGTAAATCAATCAGAAATTTAAAAAATATAACTAGAATATATACAAACATCTGTTTCTTTTCTTTCTTTCTTTCTTTTCTTTTCTTTTTTTTTTTTTTTTTTTTGAGACAGAGCCTTAAGCTGTCACCCTGGGTAGAGTGCTGTGGCATCACAGCTCACAGCAACCTCCAACTCCTGGGCTCAAGTGAGTCTCCTGCCTCAGCCTCCCAAGTAGCTGGGACCACAGGCACCTGCCACAACGCCCGGCTATATTTTTTTGGTTGCAGCCGTCTTTGCTGTTTGGCAGCCTGGGCTGGATTCAAACTGCCACCTTAGGTGTATGTGGCTGGCGCCTTAGCTGCTTGAGCCACAGGCGCTGAGCCCAAACATCTGTTTCTTAATACTTGAATTTGAATTAAATACTCTCTTTAGAAAATAGAATTTTAAAAATTGTCATCACATATGAAAGTATTGATAATTTAATGTTGTTCTGTTGCTTTCTGAACAGTGGAATAATAATGTGATTTGTAACTTTCCTTACCTTAGTGTCTACTACTTAAAAGACAGAATTAACATAGAGAGAAACCAAAAAATAATAAAGAAAATTCAATTTATGAATTAAAATATGCAGACATTATATTTGAAGTATTCTTAGACTTTATAAGTCTATTTTTCCTCAGTATATGAAATTCTTACCTGAATATGAGAATAAATGTTAATATATTTTTCAAATCAATTTCTAACTTACCTTTAGATGACCTTATTTCATTACAAAAGAAATAAAAATCAATTCCTACTCTGAGTAGTTTGAACTTAGACTTAATTTTATTCCCCACTAATATTTACTTTGGTTATTATTTAATATAATCTTTAATGATTATAATAATTGGTTTCATGTGAGTTTATTTTCTAATGAGTATGAGGAGAAAAAAATGGGTTCCTTTTTGATTAGCCTAAATAACTTTGTGGCACATAATATTTCCAAATTGCAAATAAACATAGAGAATTACAAAATATTGTAATTGATAGTTCCTGAATCATTATCATTTCTCAGATAAATAAGAAGATAGTTTTCTTCAATGCTATTGAATATCTGTCAATATATGATTTCGAATTTCATTAGTATTTTTTTTTTTATTTCTGCATATTTTATCATAGTTATCACGAGAATTTGAAGAAGACAAAGGGAATGGAAAAGCAGGCTATGAAATTACAGGAAAGATGAAGGATGCTGAGAAGAGGGTCAATTCCAGCCCTTGAATGGCAGTTTGAG
>CAUYQV010043861.1:0-12433 GCA_963574575.1 Galagoides demidoff | reverse complement strand
TTTTTTAAGGCTGCATAATATTCCCTGGTATACATATACCACAATTTATTAATCCATTCATGGGTCAATGGGCACTTGGGCTTCTTCCATGACTTGGCTATTATGGATTGATCTGCAGTGAATAATCTGGTGCAAATATCTTTGTTATTAAGTGATTTTTGGTCTTTTGGATATACACCTAGTAGAGGAATTGCAGGGTTAAAGGGCAGGTCTACTTTTAGATCCCTGAGTATGCTCCATACTTATTTTCATCATTTCTTTTCTTTCTTTCTTTCTTTCTTTTTTTTTTTTTTGAGATGGAGCCTCAAGCTATCCCCCTGGGTAGAGTGCCATAGCATCACAGCTCACAGCTACCTCCAACTCCTGGGCTCAAGCGAGTCTCCTGCCTCAGCCTCCCAAGTAGCTGGGACCACAGGCGCCTGCCACAACGCCCAGCCATTTTTTGGTTGCAGCCATTATTGTTGTTTGGCGGGCCCAGGCTGGATTTGAACCTGCCACCTTAGGTGTATGTGGCTGGTGCCTTAGCTGCTTGAGCCACAGGTGCCAGGCTGAAAAACTGTATTAAAATCATAATGTTCAATAGCCAGGCATTGTGGTGGGTACCTATAGTCCCAGCTAATCAGGAGAGCAAGACACTTGAGCCCAAGAGTCTGAGTTTTCTGTGACCAATGACACCACAGCACTCTACCAAAGGTGACAAAGTGAGACTCTGTCTCAGAAAAAAAATTGTAATGTTCAATATATTGAACATTAAGAAGAAAGAAGACTATAAGTCACATTTGAGCACTTCTTGTATGTGTGTATATATTCAGTGGATTTTTTTTTTTTTTGAGACAAAGTCTCATTATGTTGCCCTCAGTAGAATGCCGTGGTGTCACAGCTCACAGCAAACTCAAACTCTTGGGCTTAAGCAAATCTCTTGCCTCAGCCTCCCAAGTAGCTGGGACTACAGGCGGCTGCCACAATGCTTGGCTATTTTTTTTGTTGTAGTTGTCATTGTTGTTTAGCTGGCCCAGGCTGGGTTGGAACCCACCACCCTCAGTGCATGTGGCCAGCGCCATAACCACTGTGCTATAGGCACCAAGACTATTCAGTGGATTTTTGACAAGAATGCCAAGAAAAATTCAGTGGGGGAAGGACAAGTCAACAATGGTACTGGGATAACTGGATATTCACATACAAAAAAATGAAGTTGGATTCCTATCTCATAACATATAAAAAAATTAAAATGATCAAGGATCTTAGGGCGGCGCCTGTGGCTCAAAGTAGTAGGCGTTGGCCCCATATGCCGGAGGTGGCAGGTTCAAACCCAGCCCCGGCCAAAAAAAACTGCAATAAATAAATAAATAAATAAATAAATCTCTTAAAAAAAAAAAAAGATCTTCCCACCCCAGTAATCTTAGCACTTTAGGAAGCCGAAGGGTAAGGTGGGGTGGAAGGGGGTAGGGATTGCTTGAACCCAGGACCATCTGGGCAACATAGGGAGATGTGCTTTCTAAAAAAAAAAAAAATTAAAAAATTAGCCAGGCATGGTGACACATGCCTGTAGTCTTAGCTATTCAGGAGGCTGAGGCAGGGGGATCACTTGAGCCCAGGAGGTTGAAGTTGTAGTGAACTATAATTGTATACTGTACTCTAGCCTAAGGGACAGAGTAAGACCTTGTCTCTAAGAAGCAAAACAAAATAAAATAAAGAAAGTGTCTCCTAGTGGTTCTGAATTTTTCAAAACCACTAGGAGACACTACTTCATCCACCAGGATAGCTATTATCAAAAAGACAAATGTGGGTCAGGTGCAGTGGCTCAATCTTAGCACTCTGGGAGGCCAAGGCAGGAGGATCCCTTGAGTTCAGGAGTTTAAGACCAGCCAGAGTGAGAATAAGACCCTGTCTCTATTAAAAATAGAAGAATTAGCCACACATCATGATGCATGCCTGTACTTCGGAGGCTGAGGCTGGAGGGTAGATTGAGCCTAAGAGTTTGAGGTTGCTGTGAGCTATGATGCCATGGCACTCTACCCATGGAAGAGAGTAGACTATATATATATTAAAAAGACAGATGTAACTGCTGGTGTGCATGTGGGGAAACTAGGATCTTCATACACTGCTGAATAATGCAACTGTCTTAGAAAACAATCTGGCAGTTCCTCAAAAGATTAAACTTAGAGTTACCATATGACTCAGCAATTCCACTCTTGGATATATGCCCAAGAGAAAAGAGAATATTCAACCTGAGAAAGCTAATTATATAAAAAAGAAAACATATGTATATTCACATAAAAATTTGCATGAATGTTCATAGTAACATTATTCATAGTAGCTGAAACACCCCAACTATCCATCATCTCAACTGAAGAATGGATAAATAAAATGTGATGTATCCATACAATGTAACATTTGGCAGTAAGAAATAAATGACGTGGCTTGGCGCCCTTAGCACAGTGGTTACAGTGCCAGCCATGTACACCTAGGGTGGTGGGTTCAAACTGGGCCCCAGGTCAGCTAAGCCAGATGACAACTGCAAAAAAACAAAACAAAACAAAAAAACTCCAAATAGCTGGGCATTGTGGCAGGTGCCTGTGGTCCCAGCTACTTGGGAGGCTGAGGCAAGAGAATCGCTTGAGCCTAGGAGTTTGAGGTTGCTGTGAGCTGTGGCGCCGTAGCACTCTATGGAGGGTGACATGGTGAGACTCTGTCTCAAAAAGAAAAAAGAAAGAAAGAAATGATGTGTGAATACATACTACAACATGGATAAACCTTGAGAAAATGGTTTTTTGCTAAGTGAAAAAAGCCAATCACAAAAAAATGATATTGTATGATTCTATTTATGTAAAATGCCCAGAATAGGCATAAAAATCCATAAAAACAGGAAGCAGATGAGTGGTTGCCTAAGGCTAGAGAGTGGTTGGGTAGAAAAATGGGGAGTGACTTCTAGGGGTTTCTGTTTAGGTGGATGAAAATGTTCTAAATTGATTGTGATGAAATTTGCATAACTCTATAAATATGCTAAAAACCATTGAATTGCCTGTGTGTGTCTGTAAGTTGACCACCCAAGGGACTACAAGAAACTGGTCAACATACAGAGGTGGTCGATATAAGAAACTAGATCTACTGTACTGATTGTACATGTAGTACACATCTGGCCTATGAAAATTAGGTCAACTTAATGAGGTGGTCAACTATGAAGGTTCTACTGTGTATATATATATATGTGTGTGTGTGTGTATGTGTATTTCTTTTTTTTTTTTTTTTGAGACCGGGTCTCATTCTTTTGCCTAGGATAGAGTGCAGTGTCATCACAGCTCACACTGCAACCTCAAACTCCAGGGTTTAAAGTGATCCGTCTGCCTCAGCCTCCCAAGTAGTTGGGGCTAGGGCAATTTTTCAATTTTTTGTAGAGATAGGGTATTGATATTGCTCAGGCTGGTCTCAAACTCCTGATCTCCCATGATCCCTCTTCCTTGGCCTCTGAAAGTGTTAGGATTACAAGTGCGAGTGAACCTCCACGCCTGGCCAAATTGGGTTTTTTTTTTCAGTTTTTGGCTGGGGCCAGGTTGTGAACCCACCACCTCTAGTATATGGGGTCGGCGCCCTACTCCATGAGCCATAGGCGCTGCCCAAAATTGTATATTTTAAATGGGTGAATTGTATGGTATATGAATTATAGTTCAACAAAGCTCTTATAAAAATGCAAAAGCAAAATTAAAACAAATTAACAGAAAGTTTAGAGTAGTATCTGGCACAGAAGTAAGTGGTATCTGGTTGTTTGCCATTGTTTATTTATTTATTTATTTTGAGACAGAGTCTCACTTTGTCACCCTCGGTAGAGTGCCGTAGTGTCACAGCTCATAGCAACCTCCAGCTCCTGGGCTTAGGCAACTCTCTTGCCTCAGCCTCTGGAGTAGCTGGGACTACAAGTGCCTGCCACAACACTATTTTTTTTTTTTTTTCCAGTTTGGCCAGGGACAGGTTTGAACCTGCCACCCTTGGTATATGGGGCCGGGTGCCCTACTCACTGAGCCACAGGTGCTGCCTGAGGTTGTTTACCATTATTATGCCTTATAATCATTTCACAATTTTTATCCCCTGGCCTGGTCCAGCCCAGAGTCCCTTTCCTGCTCCCTGGGCTCCCATACCCACTCTGGACCTCTCCAATCCATATTCCATAGGGCAGCCAGACAGAGCTTTCCAGATCCCTCCTTCAACCCCTTGAAGGCAGTGGAGAAAGCCACATTCCTCGTGACAATTGTCAGGGCCCCTCAGGATCTGGCCTCTCCCCTCCAGCCTCTGTCGAAGCCAGCCGCTGCCCATGTCTGTGGACACCCACTGTTCTTTCAGTTCCGCATGCTGTTTCCTGCCTCCTGGCCTTTGCACGTGCTATCCCTTCTGCCTAGAACAACCTTCACCCTCTTTCCTCAGGTCCCCCACTCACTTGAACTTCCTTCGTCATGGCCCTACTTATTCTGACTGGGAGTAAACCAAGGGCTCTTGGAGTCCAAGGACTGTGTCATATTCACTGCCATCTGCATGATCCTTTATAAACAGAACAGCACAGGCTTTACTGCCCCATGCATCTGCATTCAAACTCCAGCTCTACCACTTACTGGCTGAGAAATCTCAAGCAACATTTCCCTGATTGGACCTCAGCTTCTTATCTCTGAAACAAGGATCACTACACCCAGCACGCCCATCTTATGTGATACCTTTTACAAGGGAATGACACAAAACCTGTGCTGTCCTCACACATGGGAGAGCAGCAGCAGAGGATGGCATGGAGTCAATGTGGGCATTGCTTCACTGCCTCTGCAGTGGATAAAATGGACCCAAGTCAGGGCCCTAGTCAACTGTGGTGAGCTTTTTTGTTATTTTTTGTTTTTAGGCAGAGTATCACTCTGTTCCTCAGGCTAGAGTGCTGTGGTGTCAGCCTAGCTCACAGCAACCTTAAACTCCTGGGCTCAAGTGATACTCCTGCCTCAGCCTCCCAAGTAGCTGGGACTACAACTGCCTGCCACAATGCCTGCCTAATTTTTCTATTTATTTTTTCATAGAGACGGGATCTCACTCTTGCTCAGTTTGGTCTCAAACTCTTGAGCTTAAGGAGTTCCACCTCAGCCTCCCTAAGTGTCGGAATTATAGGCCTGAGCCACCATACCAGGCCAACTGCGGTTTTTTGTTTTGTTTTGTTTTTCAAGAAACTTATTAATATGTTGTTTTGTGGTCTGAATGTTTGTGGCTCCTTAATGGTATTAGAAGGTGGAGCCTTGGGAGGTGATTAGGTCATGAGGAATCTGTGGTTAGTGCCCTTATAAAAGTGACTAGTAAATGTGATTAGTACCCTTATAAAAGTGATTCCTGGGAGCTAGCTAGCCTCTCCCACCAGGTGAGAATACAGTTAAAAGGTCTATGAAGAACAGGCCCTCACCAGACACTGCTGGTGCCTTAATCTTGGACTGCCCAAACCTCAAGAACTGTGAGAAATAAAATTCTCTTGTTTCTAGGTTACCTAGTCTAAGGTATTTTGTAACAGCAGTCCGAATAAATTAAGGTACTTGTTCTCACAGTGAGAGCTTTGACACAAGCACAAGGATACTGACTGGTGCTGGTGACAACACTTACTGGGAACTTTGCATGTGCCAAGTGCTATGCTATGCTCCTTCCATGGATGAATAGCATATTTTTCAGAAAACTGTTTTTAACACAACTCACATTAAATTTAAAGAGCCACATGTAGCTAGTGACTAGGGGCTAAAACACAGTTTTAGAATTTACAGACCTTACCTTTTACAAAAAACAAGAGCATTTGTATCTCATTTCCAAACTTTAAAAAACAACAAATCCCTTACTTTATTTACATTTTTGGTAAATTTTTATTTTGAAATAAATTCAGACCTACAGAGAAGTTGTGAGAGCCAGATTCATCATATTTGATTTTGCTTTATCCTTCTGTCTCTCTCTGTATATATACAAAATATATATTAATGCTAATTATATACTGGTGTCTCTAAGTACATTGATACATATCAACATATGTATATAGGCAAATTTTCCCTACTAGTTGAGAGTTAATTGCAGGTCTTTCCCTTTTTAAGCTTTTTTTTTTTTTAATCTCAACTCTCAATACAAAATAGATTTCATAGCTTAGCACACAAAGTTGTAGATATATAATTGAAACAAAAGATTCATAAGACTACTATCGAACATGTAATACATTTTGATACTGTTTGGCCAATTAAATATATTTCAGAACTCACTGTGACTCAAAGTTTGAGAAGCAACATATTGGAACAACTCTACAAGGTAGGGAAATAGGCAATTTTAGGCAGCTGGGACAGGATCACAGTTAGTAGGTAGAGAAGGTTGTTTTACCTAAATGAGTCTGATCCATAGCCTGCAGAAGTCAATAATAGGATATGATCAGAGTTCATATCTGAACAGAAGCCAAGGAGTGTTTATTGACCACCAGCTATGCATGGAACATGGCTGGGCTAAGAGACAGCACAGAGTGGCATCCTGGTGGCCTCCACCCTTCTGGAGCATCTAGATAGTCAGAATCTTCAGAGTCACCAAGGCCCCAAAGAACCATCAAGAATGCCGGTTTAGGGCTCAGTGCCCATAGCTCAGTGGTTAGGGTGCTGGCCAGATATACCGGGACTGGTAGGTTCAAACCTGGCCCAGGTCTGCCAAACAATGACAATGTACAACAAAAAAATAGCCAGGCATTGTGGGAGGCACCTGTGGTCCCAGCTACTTGACAGGCTGAGGCAAGAGAATAGCTTAAGCCCCAGAGTTTTTGAGGTTGCTATAAGCTATGACGCCACGGCACTCTACCGAGGGCGACATAGAGAGACTCTGTATCAAAAAAAGAAAAAAAAAAATGCCAGTTCATCTAAGCCTTTCCTTTTTCTGAAGGGGACAGGGAGTGTTAGAGCTGTGAAGACTTTTCAGAATTAGCTACACCATAGGCCCCAGCTCTCAATTACCCTGGCTGCAGTCCCACCTGTGACCAGCAGGGTGGGCGAGTGGAATTCAGTGGATTTCCAGGTGACTCAGCACCTTCTCAACTTCTTCCTTACTTCCTTTCCCACTCTTCCCCAAAAATGCTTATCACCAAATTGGTTTTGCCTGGAAGGTCCGTGGTGCGCCCCCTTTCCACAAGTCAGTATCCTCACTAGGTCTCCCTGGGCAGGGACAGAGCCATGGGCCTAACAAGGAACTTTCAGGCATAGTTCTTCCAAGGGAGGGCTGGGCTAAGAGACAGTAAAGAGTGGCATCCTGGTGGCCGCCATCCTGGTGGCCTCCACCCTTCTGGAGCATGTAGATAGTCAGAATCTTCAGAGTCACCAAGGCCAACGGAGGTGGGGCCCTATATCTAGAAGTCCCTGGTTCCACCAGCAGTTGACAAACTCTGGACTGTTAGGGGAGGGGATGCTGGAGGATGGTTATCCCTTTTCCTACCCCCTCTCCTGGAGCAACTCTGAATTTGCAGCGCTCCTTGACTTTCCCAGGACGAGTACACCCAAGTCTTTACTCACGTCTCTGTGACCTCTTTCCATTAGGTGCTCACTGCAACTTGCCCCTCCACTTTTTCAATTTTCAGTTCTTGTACCCAAGCAAAGAGCCTATGAACTTTTGGTGGTTAAGAGCATGAACTGGGTTCAAATCCCAGCTGTCATTTAACAGGTGTGTGATATGGGGCAAGTCACTCTCTAGGTCTCAGTTTTCTCATCTGTCCAATGGGGGAATGCTAGCTTCCACTCCATATAAGGATTGCGAGAATTTAACACATGTGTAGAGAAAACAGCTTGGGCCTGGCTTAGTAAAACCTCTCTGGGAGTGCTAACCACCCCACCATCACCACACTGACAACAACCACACTGCATAAGAGCCTTACATTTACATATAATGGTGTCATTGGAGTCCTCAGGCTCCCATAGCCAATTCCTATGTCTTGGACTCACATAAAATTTGATCTCATAGCCTTCCTCATTTATGCCCCCATGGCCACTTTTGCTTTGCTCTCTGAGTCCTCACACACTTGGCTGGGGCACTGATGACCCCAACCAGCCTCGTCCCAACCCCATGATGCCCCTTCCTAATGCTATGGCCATGTACCCCGTGACATCCCCCGCCCGCCCCAGCTCATGCCTGCTTGCACCGCCTGCGCCAGGGTGGTGAGCCCGGTCCTGCCAGTGGCGCCGAATATTACGATCTTCTTGACGGCCATGCTGCGAGGTAGTGGGCTTCAGGGCCTCAGGACACGCGGGAACCCACTGGCTGCTGGGTGGCGCTTTCCGTCCTTTTCTACCAGGAACAACGGGGCGGAGTCAGCTCCTAGGGCCACGCCTCAGCCCCTGTCCGATCGCTGCTCTAGTTCAGAAGCGGGACCACAAAGCCACGCCTCCATCTGGGAAGTACGCAGATAGGCGAAGCGGGACTCAGCTAGAGTTCACTCACTGACCGAGCGACCACCACCGCCCTCTCAGTTCACTACTTAGTCTGGAAGGAGCGGCCCTGTAGACCCCGCCTCTAAGTGGGCGGAGCCAGGAGAGTTTGTCACTCAGCATCGGTTCTCTGAGCGCCAGCCACTAGGGGAGGGGCGAGGCTAGGATAGCCACGCCCGCCGTTCTCTCCTAGTTCACGCCCCTTCTTCTCCCCAGAGCCTAGAGGCCAAGTTGGGACTTAAGCTGTGTCCCAGGGTATCCCGAAAAAACATCAGAAGACAATAAGGGAGGACTGTGTGTGTGTGTGTGTAGGTTTGCTGGACACTGTGACTGCGTGTCTATATACCTGTATGACCCCGTGTGACCTTAAGTAACCACAAAAGAGAGCACGATTGTGGGCGACACCTTGTATCTTCCTCTGTGTGTAACCCCATGTCATAGTGTGACTGTGTGTGACACGGTGTGACAGTCACTGATACTTCTTTGGTGACTTTGTAGTGACACTGTGGGTCACCCAGTATGATATGATGAGTGAGGAACATGTGTGAGGTGTGCTTTATGGGAGTGTGACTATTAGACTGCAACTGTGACGGTGTGGGACATCACATATGTTGTGTAAAGACGTGTGACACTGGGATCCCATCTGAGTGTGTGGCTGTGGGTGCTTCTGTTGTGATGTTCTCTGTGAGCCCCTATGACTGTGTGATGTATGAGTGTGTGGTTTGATGTGAGTGGTGACTGCCTTGAAAAGTTCCAATGTGGAAAATTGTGTGACACTCTGTGATTGTGAAGCTGTGGGTGTTGTGTGGGTATATAACACTCTTCGTGACCGCCTGGGAGTGCGTGACAGTGTGTGACGTGTGTTTGTATATGACACTTGGTGGTGGTGATCTTGAGTGTGTCATAGTATGACACTATCAAGACTGTTGCAGCGTGGGACACCATGTGTGTGACCGCGTGTGACAGATTTGACCACGTATGACCCCATATGAGGGAGTGACGCCATGTGAGTGTGTAGATGCGCTCTAAGTGACCCTGTGTGTGTGGGAATGTGGGAGTGCGTGACCTCGTGGGCGTGTGTGACGCTGCCTCTACCCCTCGCGAGTGTAGCCGTGCATCATACGCCCTGGCCCGGTGTGTGACGGCGCGTGGGCCAGCCCAGCAGGAGGCCGGGGTTGCGGGGACCGCGGGCGGGAGGGGGTCCCGGGGACGCGCCGAGCGCAGCGGCGGCGCGAGCGGAGGGAGGCGCGGCGGCGGCGGCGGCTGCGGCGCATGCGGATCTGGCCGAACAGCGGGCCGGCGAGGCCGAGCTGAGCCGGACCAAGCCCGGCCGCGGACACCGACAGAGAGGGCGATCCCGCGCCGCGAGAGCTGGGGCCGCCGCACCCGCGGCTGCGGGCTCAGGTGAGAGGCGCTGGCGCCGGTAGTCCCTCCCCTCAGTGTCTCCCCACCTGAGAGCATCCCTCCTCCGCGCTGTGGGCATGGCCTGAGCCCTGGAGTCTCCTCGGCTGGCGGGAGGCAGGGGGGTCGAGGGCAGAACCGGCTCCCAACGTCCAACCCGGTCCAGCCTCTGCGCTGCGCTCGGGTCTCGCCCTCAGGCCTTGCCCTTTCCAGGTTCGCCTCCTTGGGCACGGTGTCTGGACCACAGGGAGAAAGGCGCGGCCTTGGAAGGGTTAAAGCTTCTGATCCTACCCGCAGCTCAGCGCCCAGTCAGCCTTTGCTGAGGCGAGACTGAACACCCCTTCCCACCTCCCCCACCTTCTCCCTTCCTTCGTAATGGCCAGAGCTGTTCCTCCGCCCGAGAGCTCAGAAGTGTTAGGCGCCTCTCCATCGCCAAGTGTCCTCCATTGAAGAAACAGTGGTGACCACCGGTTAACAGGGAGGGAAACTGAGGCACAAAGATGCCAAGTTAAAAATACCTGGTTAAAGATACAGGAAGAATAAAGCAGGACTTGAACTCATTTCTGACTTTGATTTGCTGAGATATATGAAGGAAAGGTGAAGAATAATAGCGGAACATGTATTGAGGGCTTGCTGTGTACTAGATACCATGTTCCCTGCATTATTAACTTATTTTGTCTTCAAACACCCCTGAGAAATGGGTACTCTTATCATTATCATTTTACAGATAGACAAATGGAAGCCCAGAAAGGGGAAGTGACTTGACCAAGGTCACACAGGTGGTAGGTAGCCATGTGTCCATTTGCAGTTTCCCATGGAAGAAGAGAAGAATAAAAATGGATTTTGGCATGTCTTTTTCCACTATACTGACCCAGACCCAGACCCTGACCCTGTTTTCCTAGAATCTACTAGTTGGCAAATGTCTGGGTCTTGTGCAAAGGCGGACGTTGATAGCTCTAACTCCCTCCTTTCCTAGTGTTAGAATCAGGCCTGGGGTTTCAGAGGGTGGAGGAGATGTATGTGATGTCACCCAATTCTTTACATTTCTTATTTACAATCTAGCAGTGTTCTAGAGCATAGCTCTGGAGTCAGACAATATGGCAGTTAGCTATTGCCACAATAATGCTGCATGAGAAGCCACCCAAAGCTCAGTGTCTTAAAACACTAAGCAGTTAGCATTTAGCTGGACTGAGTTAGTCAGTTCTTCTGGTCTCTGCGGACTCACTCATGTTAAGGTCAGAGTGGGGGCTATGTTGGTACTGCCTGCTGGCCTTGGCTGGAATGAGTGGAACCTTGGATCTGGTCTTGTCCAGACATGTTTTTCTCATGGCCATAACTGAGCACAAGCAGAAATAGGGAAGATCTCTTGAGTACTAGTTAAACCCAGAGTCAAGAGATCAGGCATGGCCCCCAACCTCTCCTACTCCAGCAGTAGGAGGACACTGAAAAGTTATGTGGCAAAGGGTGTGGCTATGCTGGTGAAGAATTGGAGCCATTAATGCAATATTCTGCCACAATGCGTATGTTTGAATTGTAGCTACTTACTAACTATGTAACTTTGGGCAAATGGATTAACCCCACTGTGCTTCAGTTTCCTCCTCTGTAAAATCAGCATCATAGCTGGGTGTGGCAGCACACTCCTGTAATCCTAGCACTTTGGGATTGAGGCAGGAGGATCCCTTGAAAGCAGGAGTTCAAGAGCAGCCTAAGGGTGGTGCCTGAGGCTCAAAAGGGTAGGGCGCCAGTCCCATATATGCCAGAGGTGGTGGGTTCAAACCCAGCGCTGGCTAAACAAAAAAGAACAGCCTAAGCAAGACAGAGACCCCCATCTCTACTAAAAATAGAAAAATTAGCTAGGCATTGTGGTGGCACCTGTGGTCCCAGCTACTTGGGAGGCTAAGGCAAGAGGATCACTCAAGCCCAGGACTTTGATGTTGTAGTGAGCTTTGATTATACCACTGCATTCTAGCCTAGGTGGCAGAGAGAGACCCTGTCTCAAAAAAAACAAAAAAAGTCACAATAGCTGATCTTTAGGGAGCTAAATTTGTGGAAATCTTTTATCTTTTATTTATTTATTTATATTTTTTGAGACAGTGCCTCAAGCTGTCCCCCTGGGTAGAGTGCCATGGCATCACAGCTCACAGCAACCTCCAACTCCTGGGCTCAAGGGAGTCTCCTGCCTCTGCCTCCCAAGTAACTGGGACCACAACGCCCGGCTATTTTTTGGTTGCAGCTGTCATTGTTGTTTGGTGGGCCCAGGCTGGATTCAAGCCCGCCACCTTAGGTGTATGTGGCTGGCGCCTTAGCCACTTGAGCCACAGGCACTGAGCCAAATTTGTGGAAATCAAATAAGAGAATGCATATAAAATATTGAGAACAGAGCAAATGTTCACTATTGTTATTAGTACATTACAGAACTCTATAACTGATAATGTTATTTATTTATTTATTTATTTTTTTTGAGACGGAGCCTCAAGCTATCCCCCTGGGTAGAGTGCCATGGCATCACAGCTCATAGCAACCTCCAACTCCTGGGCTCAAGCGAGTCTCCTGCCGCAGCCTCCCAAGTAGCTGGGACCACAGGCACCCACCAC